>JALIZF010000912.1:0-107177 GCA_029948255.1 Telmatactis stephensoni | reverse complement strand
GATAATAGGATTAGCAAGAGAATTGCCGTACTGAAGAAACTTTAATGCATGTATAGCAAGAGATAAATATTTTAAAGGCCGGATCAAAGCAATACCTAACGTAAGTAATACGTTAAAGACTTGGAATGGTATCCATGCTATCAAGCTAATAAGTGTGACGATAACAAGCGTAGTGGTTAATTTCCTGTCACGTCTCTGATGTATTGCGTTATCGTGCACTCGTGTCATGCAAGTGACTTTGATCCATATTAGGGCATATGCCATGATCACACATGAAAGGGAAAGCGCAGTAAATAGCACATCTAACGCAACAATAATTTTATCTTTTGTTTGCTGATCTCCCGATACTGCTGTCGTGCAGATTATACTTATAGCAAAACCTAAACCTATAACCCAGGCCACAGCAATTCCAATAATGTACGCAGTCTTGCTTAACGTGCGATGTTTGAATGGAAAGTATGTTGCGTACTCTCGTTCAATGGCCAATGCTGCCAAACCAAAGACAGAAACTCCACCAAATAGAATATCTTGTATTTGAAATGCAAAATTATACACGACTGTGATGCTTTCATGCAATTGGTATTGGACAATGTACATAGGAACTGATACCAGTCCCACCAACAAATCAGCTACAGCCAGGTTTACAATGAGTACATGCTTGCGATTGCGTAGACGAGGAGTACTTGTGAATATCGCCAGGGTGATGACATTTCCTGTTACTATTATTACAGCCTCTAGAGCGAAAAGCCATGTATACCACATTTCAGAGTACATTTCTACGAATTCGTAGACGGGGTGTTCTTGTAAAGATGATCAGGGTAATGGCATTTCCTATACTATTATGGCAATAGATTCTAAAGTGTAAAGCAAAGTAATCCAAGTACTCCACATTTGGCTCTAAACTATGGGGGAAAAGGAAGAAATAGATAACAAAAATGTGAAGGTATAAGCTGACCACCACGAATGTGTTTCACAAAGCAACCACCCAAAACAGGAACAAAGCAACAAAGCAACAGAAACAAAGAAACAACACAACACAACAAAATACAACACAATACAATTTTATTCACATTTCGTATACAAATTAATTATAATAACTTGAAGATAAATTATTTATTGAGGTTCTATTTTATAATTTAGTTTTGCATGATTATACTGCTTCAAAAAGAAATGCTTGGCACTAAGTAACCATCAAGATTTTGCGTTAGATACAAGACGTATTAGATTACGATTTGAAAACATCATAGATAACCACCAACTTGATTAAAAAAATCGATCATTTCCAAGTTTGATAAGCTCATCAATCTCGATACATAGCATGAGGTCTACTTTTTCCGATTTTTCGGTTCCGGACAAAAGTGAAAAGAAGTTTTCCTGACACATGCCACACAAGTTTTCGGGCATGTTACAATACGTAAAATATACTGCCACATAAAATAAAAGCTAACGGTTGACAACGTAGACAACTACATATCATTGAGGTTTTAAATTTATCTCATGCATATTCCAAAATTCACTTTTTTGCACTCAATATTGTTAGATATTTCCTATGTTGTTTCATCATTATGCATAGGCTATTTTTCAAGGAAAATTGCGTAATTGATATTATTCGTTTATATAGCCAAAAGATAAATGGAAAGAATGGTTCTCGCTCTAAACATATATCTTTAGTTGCATGTTTGATTATAGCTTATCAAAACGTGAACTATACTGAAAACCTAATATTTCTGTAATTAAAAAAGGAAAAAAAGGCTTCAGTATAGAAAAATTGACCAAGAGATTTTAACAGCGATAATCGATCAGTTAAAATACGTAGATTAAACGTTCATATATATTCAAAAGATCATTCCTTTTAATCTGATGTATGATAAGTGAATTGAAGTCAAGTGAATTGGCTAAAACTGCTCTGAAACAAAATTGTGATGTTTATAGCAGCCGGAAAAGAACAAACAAACAAACAAACAAACAAACAAACAAACAAACAAACAAACAAACAAACAAACAAACAAACAAACAAACAAACAAACAAACAAACAAACAAACAACAAACAAACAAACACAAAAAGCAATAGCTGAATGCTTGAGTATGTAAGCTGTAGATGCTCTATGCCAGGAGAAACCAATGTTTTACATCACTTACTTGCGAAAGACTGAATTAAAAGTTACTAGTGATTCGAGCTTACGGAAAAGAGCTTGCACCAAGGTGTCCTTTAACAGAATTCCCATGTGAATCTGGTGAGCTACGGCAACTAAATCTTTGCGGAAAGTCTACTTCAATAGTTGTGAAAAGTCAATAAGAGACACTCAAACAAACCTGAACAAACAGTCATTTTAATTTTGTCATCTGCAGCCGGCTGATAGACTCCAACATGGAAAACATGAGTGGCCTCACTTCGATCGGACAAAAACTTCTGATAAAACGTACGTTATTGGGATTTTAATTTTGATGCATGATGAAGAAACTTTTTGAGTTAATATAAATTTTGACAAAAGTGGAAGTTTAATTAAAAAATCAAGTGAAACCCCATAGAGGAAACTTTCTGAGCTAGCAGTGACCCAACGTTCTATTGCCCTAACAAAGCAGAGAAAAATACATTCTCTGACTTTGGTGGGATTCGGACCCACGACTCCTGGATTTGTACGCCAATGCTCTACCAACTGAGCCACGAGGTCAACTGTCTTCTCCTGAGACAGTTGTGGGTATATACTATATACTAAAATGCCTCCAGGTGTCTGATTTTCCGAAAATGCGCCTAGTGTAAAAACTTCCTTACACTTTTTTCGGAACCCCAAAAAATAGACCTCACGCTAAAAAAGCAAGACACAGACATGACAGCTCACTCTGTCAGAATATAGGAACTTATAGGAACTTATTTACTTATAGGAATTTATCATAAATGTTCTAGCACTGCATTTTTCATTCAAACTTCCACTTCATTCTATCTCAGTGCTACGCGGTCTTCCATTACATCCGTTCCTATATTCTGACAGAGTGAGCTGTCTGTGTCTTGCTTTTTTAGCGTGAGGTCTATTTTTTGGGGTTCCGAAAAAAGTGTAAGGAAGTTTTTACACTAGGCGCATTTTCGAAAAATGAGAGGCATTTTTGGGTAGAGGCTGGTAACATAACTATTCTAAACTGATTTTTCATGCTAAATGCGAATATGACTGTAACCAAGACGTATTCTGCAATCTTATACGTGTAAATGACGTATTTTGTGGATTGCTACAGTCATTTTTACTAACGGCTTTTTCATGTAATTCCAAAAGTTCCCAAACTTAAAAACGGTGACCATAGCTGGAAAGAGCACATCAAAATCAGTCAAACTGTAAAGTTTGAAGGATATCAGTTGAAAAATCAAGGATACGAATTATCAAAAAACGAAATTTTGTATGAAAACACTTACAGTTATGCAAGAGATACCAACAAACGTCTAGTACCCTAAAATGCCTTCTGCACTTTTTGCGATCGACTTTTTCAGTTTTGCGCCTTGTCTATTTAGACACATGCCACTCAAGGCGTTGACAATATTACAATATTAGCCTTGGAACATAAAGTTTGACAACGTACACTATCAAACGGTACATATTGTCGAGATTTTAATTTATCTTATATTTCTAAAACGTTATTATATTTTTGCAGTTGATATTGTGAACTATTTCACCAGATGGTCGTTTAGTATGAATCGGTGAATTTCGAAGGCAAATTCGGTAAATAGAGAATACGCTAAAAGACGAATGGAAAAATATGAAAGAGGATTCTTGGTGTAAACATATTAATTGTTTGATATCTATGTGTAATCGTGCAAGAATTATACACCGAAAACGAATAATTCTGTGATTAAAAGAGGATGTCAGTTAATCAGTTAAAAAAGATATTGACAGATGTTAAAATTACACCACAATAGCTTTCAAAGTTTTGCAATTCAAGAATGGCGAATTTTGATGTATTATTAATGTGATCAGTTTAGAAGGGAAGCCAAATGAATTAGCTCAAACATTGATTACCAAAATATTTTTAGAAGAAGGGAATTCAGAAAAGAAGAAGAAGAAAAAGAAGAAAAAGAAGAAGAAGAAGAAGAAGAAGAAGAAGAAGATGATGATGATGATGAAGAAGAAGAAGAAGAAGAAGCTAAAAAGAAGAAGAAGAAGAAGACGAAGACGAAGAAGAAGAAGAAGAAGAAGAAGAAGAAGAAGAAGAAGAAGAAGAAGAAGAAGAAGAAGAAGAAGAAGAAGAAGAAGAAGAAAACGCATGAATTTTAATTTTGAGTATGCAAGCCACCATCCTTGCCAGAATTTTGATTGCAAATTTTCAAGCGTGTAATAAGAAATATTCAATATCTATTCATTATGCATTAATTACATTTGCGGCATAAACTCGACAAAAGATACTTTATCATTTATTAAAATAAACTAAAAAACAATCAGTTTTGTGTCCAATCAAAATGACAACTTCTGTCAGCCGGCTGCAATAAATGACTACTTGTTCAGGTTTATTTGAATGTTTCAAGAGGCTAAGGTATTTAATAAAGCGGACAAAAAGTATAGACGTTAATTTTTTTGTTTGGATTTTGGAGACGTTTTTCTTCTAGACCCAATGTCCCAAATTCAAATAGCATTCATCGTGAATCCATATCCTAAGAATAAAATGACACTGTAAATAGTTGTCACAATGAGAGAAAATATAAATTTATTGTCATAGTAACGCCTTTAAATCTCTAAGAGAATTCGGCTAACGAAAGATTTTCAGTTGCTGTTACCTACTACGCACCAATGAGAATTTAAAAGACACCTTGGTGCAAGCCCCTTTTTCGTGTGATCTTGTAACTGGTAAGGGTATGCTTTTAGGCTTCTTTCCCTTTCTTACATGTATGGTTTGTCTTTTGCACTGCCCCACATCCCTTGTCCAATGTTGCGGTTTCTAGGCAGACAAAGGTGGTGTGTTGGATAAAAAAATGAGCCGTTATGCCCTGGATTGCACCACAACATGGATTGAGGAATGTGAGAATAGCTAGAAATACAAGAGGATTAATTACGAACCCTTTAGAAAAATATAATGGAAGTCTTGACATATATTTTCTTCGATTCAGCAAAAGCCGCAAATTATATTGCCTTGCGAGCACTTGTCCAATGCGAATGACAAGTGAAAGCATCAAAGCATTTGTCATTACTGGCGCTAATAAAGAATATTAGAGTTAATCGTGCCTACTACGTATCGTTTATAGCTACAGTGTGTATTTGACAACGAGGAATGAGTGAGCACCAAATCCGGTTGGCCATGGGAATGATGCACGTACGTCATTATATTCGACAATAGAGGCTTTGCACCATCACGTGACGGCAGCCATGTCAGAAGGCAGGAACAATAGAGTCTGGACTAATCTGGTTTACATGAGAAATAACTCAGTTTCCAAAGGGGAAAAGACTCTGTTGTTGTGCCTCCTGCCATGGCGTAATCACGTGATGGTGCAAAGCCTCTATAATAACAACTACGCCCTCATGAAACCATTTTTAAACATTTACAATCTAGTCTCACAGTAAAGAACGTGTGGTGTGTTGTTAACTTGTATAATTGGTTGCACTTGAGTATCCCTACTAAAATCTTGGGAACTAAAATCTTGTTGTTTAGATAATTGATTAAACAAAATATATAGATACCCCTTTTTTCAGCGTACATTTTCGTTTTTACAACACTTGATACTAATCTCGCGATCTAATTGGTTGATTAGAGTGTGTCAATAAGAGGACAGACACACTGCTGACGCGTTCCAGCGCGCGCGCGCTCGTTCTGTTGCCCCGTTTGAAAAGGATTTTTTAACTTTTATCTCGCTGCGCTCGTGATTCCACTTGAGTTTTGAACATTTTATGACGTCAAGAGTGTGTCGTCAATAAGAGGACAGACAACTCAAAACCATCTTCAATTTGTTAACTTTCCAATAGTACGACACAAAATGCGCTGCCTCACAGCAGCTGGTGTCTACAATAGACCATTTCACGGTTGTCGTGGCTCAACCTCAGCCTCGACGGTGTGTAATATATTCTTTAGAAATCGACTGTAGCCCATGGTAATGTAAGGAATGCACACAATATCAACAAACAATCGAAACACTTTAAAATTCCACGGGCTGTAGTCAAATTCTAAAGAATATATTACACGGTGTCGAGGCTGAGGTTGAGCCACGACAACCGTGAAATGGTCTATTCAGTATCATGGCTAATCTTTAAGTAATCAGGACGTCTCCTTTATTTTTTTCTTGGCAGCTGTTGCAGTGCAAATAAGACTTTTAAAGCGGAAATGCCAATTTCAATCATTATAGATAAAAACAGATAGTCTCTTCTTACGCGGGGCTGGGAAATTGAAGGGAAACGCGCGCGAGGAAGAAAAAAGAGCTCCACTTTCTGGCCAATACTTAATACCACCAATCTTTAGTTAAACTCCCCCTTTATGGTCTCCTTAATAATTTATTCAAATTCTACATCTCGAGAAGTGTTTTCACATACCCCTTTGTACATTATACACTGACGTTTTCCCTAGGGTTGTCTACCCCAAGGCGACGTGTGAGTTTGAATAAATTAAAAACCATGAGGGTTTATTTAATTAGTTTGGTACTTCGAGGATGGAACAGCTTTGCTGCTGAGTTGAGACCCTGAACTTCACCAGTTTGTATTCAGCAAAGACGATGAAACTGCGTAGCAGATTTGTTGATGTATTAATCCACATCATATAGAATAACTATCAGAAAAAATTCGGTCGAATTGTTCAACAATATAATGTTCTCACATTTGCTCCAAAGACACAAGAAATGTCTTTCAGTTTGCTGGACGATTACGCTGGCTGGTCGTTTCCGATGTTTCTACAATTTCTACTCAAGTTGCAAGTGATACTGAGCTTTCCAAAGACAGGTAACATTTTAATTCGTTTTCTGTGAGAATCTGTTTAGAATTTGGCCAAAGTTTTAATGTGCACAATTTTAAGCCCTAAATCACAGGGAGCCCACATCTACTAGTAAAATCCGAGAGTTGAAAGAATGCGAGTCAAAACGTTGCTAGTTGCAGTTCTTAAAAATCAATGTATGGGCAAGAATAAATAAATGAATAAAGAAACAAAAGAAACAAAAGAAGGAAAGAAAGAAAGAAAGAAAGAAATACACAAATAAATACTAAATAAATAAATAAATAAATAAATAAATAAATATATAAATAAATAAATAAATAAATAAATAAACAAATAAATAAACAAATAAATAAATAAATAAATAGATAAGAGAATATAAAATAGAAATAAATAAATTAAACAAAGAAACAAACATGTACAGACTGAAAGTTTCAAGCCTTCAAGAGTAACCAATTTAAGGAGGGATTTTCGTAAGAGTGGGAAACGGTAAACTTCTGTCAAAACGTTCGAAAAGTCTGCTGCATCCGTACCATGCTGTGATCGTACTATACTGTTTCCCAGTCGACCTCTGAAATTACTGACAGAGATCCTTTGGAAAGTTTATTTACGCTTCAGGTTAGAGCAGGCAAAGGCTAAAAACTACGTGCATGTGTATAAAATACTCAAACAGAGGCAAAAGAGCCTAAAATATAGAAAAAAAGGCTAAACTCTTATACATTTAATTTATATTCCTATAACGCTTGCTCTGACCCCGGCCGGAGCGGGAATCCATTGTAAAATGATGGGGTATGCTCGTCGTATCTCTTAGGGGTAAAAATCAGCGATTTGGTGTCTTAGTTTGTTAAAATTGAAGTTTAGAGTTTTAGCATTTCCTGGTCTCTCTTAGGGTATCAAAAGAGCTCATCGCTTATTATCTTGTTCTCAAATAGAAGAAATTTGCCCAACAAAAGCGTGTCAACCGTTCAATTTTATGTTCATCATCATAATGTTCATTAGCTTGTTATCGCTGGTATCTCTTAGGAGTAAAAAATCGTCCAGCCACGCCCTTCTTAAAAGACTTCCGGTATCTTTTAGGGGTATTTTTTAAATTTTTCGACGAGCATGCCCGATCCTTTTACAATGGAGTTCCCCCCTCCCGGGCTCTGATCTGCTTGGCTGCAAGCTGCGCTGCAGTTTTGAATGACAAGACTAAGCAAGAGAACATAAATATGAGAGGGAAACTTGTTAATGTGGCGCGCGCCGTGATGATTCCCATTTGTGCTATTTTTAGTAACCGGATGCAGTTTAATTTTCGTCTTACCTTACTCCCGTGCGTCATTATTTGACACTTCCGGACCCACAGAACCGTTTAGTTAGATTTGAGTTTTCAAAAACAGCGTTAAAATCAAAGTTATCTTAAAACTGCTGTTGTTCATATTATCTGCCATCAATGTGTGTACTTTCTGATTACAAAGGAACGATTTTGATGAGAAACAAGGCAAAAACGTCGAGGATTTTGTTGTGTTCTTGAAAGAAATTTTAGCGGAAATGCGCGCGCTACACGTCATTGAGCACGCGCTTAGGTTTATTCAAAAATTTTCGTTCATTTAGATGAGAAAAACTCGTTTGTCTTTATAATTTTTTGATGTAAATTATTAATTGGACATCAGATGGCTTTTTCGTGGAATCTAGAATAAATTTGGTATCGATTGTGTGATTTTATGAAGCTCAAATCGCGAAATTCCACTCGTTCAATTTTTTGACGCACGGGAGTAGGGTAAGACGAAAATTAAACTGCATCAGGTTATTAAAAATAGCACAGATGGGAATCATCACGGCGCGCGCCCCATTAACAAGTTTCCCTCTCTTATTTATGCTCTCTTGGACTAAGTCATTGTCGAATGAGTTTATTTTCACGTTCGCTGTACAAGTATAAGCAAATAGTCATGGTCCACCGTTGTTATTAATATTTCACGAGATTTTTTTTTTATTGGAAATGATATGCTCACATCTAAATTAAATATCATGTTATGATTGATCTAACATGATATGAGAAGCAGCAGATATAAGCTAATTACCAAGAACAGAAACACGCAAAAGACTATGACCTAACCGTGGACATGCTACATGTCTGCTGTGACTTAACAATTTTTCTGAATCAAAGAACTCTTGAATCCTTGGCTATAAAAGAGTTGCTAATACATGACATTTTGACGTTCTTGAGTTACTTTTGTATCTTTTTCTGAAGATGGAGGGTCTTTCTAAAGAGGAAATGACCTTTTGGTCTATAGTTTTGGTACTGGAAGCTTTCGTAATCATTATCAGCAACATTTTGACCATGATTATTTTTGTCAGAAGATTTTGGGGCCACAAGCCTTACATCCTTCTATTCAATCTTTCAATGGCCGATTTCTTCAATGGAATCTCGATTCTCTATTTCCAGATGAAATACCTCGGAACTCTACCATTTGTTTTGCAAAATTTGTCTCCATGCGATGATGATTTTGCTTTGGCTGCTTGGACTTTCATTGCCCTCTTTCAAATACAATCATTTACCGCTCTGGCTCTAGTTGCTGTCGAGAGAGCATTTGCCGTCTTTATGCCTTTTCGCCACCGTGTCGCCAAAATGAAGTACTATGGCCATGGAATAGCAGTGACTTGGGCCCTGAGTCTAACCCCTGGCATAGCACATTTCATTTTACGTTGTCAACCAAACTCATTCAGTATAAAAATTGCTTTTATTGTGGCTTCCTTTTGGTTATATGTGTCCCTTATTCTTCTAATAGCATCTTATACCAGTATCTATATCAAACTAAGGTTTTTCCCCGCCTTTCAGCATAATCAAAACGCACAAGTACAGATCAAACTATGTAAGACATTGTTTTTAGCCACAGTTATATTCATTGCTACTTCTATCCCTTATGGTATTCTACGGTTTTACCAAGAAGCTTCAAATACTACCTCATTTTCACTCATCTATCATGTGTTTCAAGGCTTACAGTTTTTGATGTATTCGAATTCGTTCGCTAACTTGATTGTCTATGCATGGAAAATTCCCCAGTTTGGTAAAGAACTGAAGAACATGATCAACATTTGTAGAAGGAAGGTATCAAATTGTCTAAAGTTTGAAAGATTTCGTAGATATAGATGTTGGAGCTTAGCTCGACAAAGTTATGATACAGGAAACTCCAACAGATTGCAAGGTATCCATTTTACTAACAATGCCAACTTGTGCCAAGAGCAGCGACGACAGATCATGCATTATTACTGACTTTAAAGACACATCCTCTAGAAACGCCTTCACCATAACTATTGTTCATGATGTTTGAAAGAACCACGCTATCAATATTTATGGCTCCGAATAACCATCTGCCAATATCTCCAATAGTCCAACAGAAACTAGTTAGAACTAGGAAACTACTTGTTGGCAATTAAAATTACAAACAAAATACTGAATATCAGTAACAAACACTGAAAAAGAAAAAGGCATCTCCCAGAAAGTCATATATTCGATGCCGAATTGCATTGGAGGTAAAATTGATTGTCAATGCTAACAGCCATATGGAAATTCACCATCCCATATTGATCGAGCTTTGCTGTATTGTAACAGTTACTGACGATTACAGTAGACACTCTCGAAAAATGCACGAATTAAAATGAAGTACCGACTTGAAAGTAACGTCTCTTCAATCAAGATTGTAGCCAGTTTGCTACTCCTCAGACTATATGGAAATTCCCGAAACACTACAAATAATAAACGTACTGCAGCACGTTGTACATAGATATTAGCTTGTAATTAATATGAAATACATAAGGAAGAACTCGAGTTCGCGTTATATCGGTGTATTAAGGCTCTTGCCGAAGGCGAGGATCTTTAGACTCAATATCACGCGCGGAGCGGAGTTCTATATAATATAAAAATTAGGTACTACCTAATAGCGGAGCTCCCATTTAAATATAATAATAATTTTAAATACTTTGCTTTATTTTGACGTTTTCGATTCAAATGAATTGGGCTTCCTGTGGTAATAGGCAAACAAAGATTGCATTTTGTTGTAAAAGTTTAAATAAAGATTATAGATCCATCCTCGGGGACCCAGGGCGAAGGGGGAGGGGAAGCAGTCTCCTGAGATTTATAAGGCTTTTAAGCTCAGATTGGTTTTGGTTTGTATATTGTATGGGCTTGTAAGCTCAGTGACCTTTATTACAGTAGATTTTAGACTAATATTCAGATTTGCTGTCAGATTTCATAATTGACTTTGTAGTGGTTCATAATTTCCAGCTGAGTTGAATGCATTCCCCGAAAGGGATTATGGGTCAGCTATTTTGGTTAGCATTTCCTAATCTGATTTGAGAAAGTGAAATAGTTCGTGGTTTTCATAAAAAGACATTTTGTGATATTACCAGTTGAAAACCTATTTTTGTATATCAATATCAACTAATGGTACATCATGCCCACGTTGCAGCATAAGCAAAAGCCCTATAAACACAAGCAAATTTATCCATTTTGAACACCAGGCTGAAGTTTGCAGCCTGTTCAGCAGCCTGTTCAAAAATTAAAACAGCCGGTTGTATTGCTATGTAAACAGCCTTATATTACTTCTGGTATGTTAAATAACGTGATTCCAACATTTCCTATAAAAATCAGTAATTTATTAAACAATTCGGGATACACGAATTATCAGTACATTTTTGGTCTGTCTGTCACACACCTCGTCTAATTTCACTTCAACTCACGTTGGGCACTTTAGCATAATCCCTATAAAAACAATGTGTACAAATCTCATGCTTACAACATTATGATGATAATAATAAATTATTAACTTTTTGATTGGGATATTATAAAAAGGCAATATTCTCTCGTCTCGAAGCACACTCAAATATCCACAACACTGGACCATTCTTAATTATAAACTGACAATCGAGCTTTGTAGATGGGATAATAATCACACCTTTTATAGTGACAATCGAGCTTTGTAGATGGGATAACCACACCTTTTATAGTGACAATTGAGCTTTGTAGATGGGATAGCAGCCTCTTTAAATGTGACGAACGGGTTTTGTAGATAGGAGAGCAGCCTCTTTAAATGTGACAAACGGGCTTTGTAGATGGGATAGCAGCCTCTTTAAATGCGACAAACGGGCTTTGTAGATGGGATAGCAGCCTCTTTAAATGTGACAAACTGGCTTTGTAGATGGGATAGCAGCCTCTTTAAATGCGACAAACGGGCTTTGTAGATAGGAGAGCAGCCTCTTTAAATGTGACAAACGGGCTTTGTAGATGGGATAGCAGCCTCTTTAAATGTGACAAACGGGCTTTGTAGATGAGATAGCAGCCCCTTTAAATGTGACAAACGGGCTTTGTAGATAGGAGAGCAGCCTCTTTAAATGTGACAAACGGGCTTTTTAGATAGGAGAGCAGCCTCTTTAAATGTGACAAAGGGCTTTGTAGATGAGATAGCAGCCTCTTTGAATGTGACAAACCGGCTTTGTAGGTGGGATAGCAGCCTGTTTTACAGTGCTCAATTGTCACTATAAAAGGTGTGGTTATCCCATCTACAAAGCTCGATTGTCACTATAAAAGGTGTGATTATTATCCCATCTACAAAGCTCGATTGTCAGTTTATAATTAAGAATGGTCCAGTGTTGTGGATATTTGAGTGTGCTTCGAGACGAGAGAATATTGCCTTTTTATAATATCCCAATCAAAAAGTTAATAATTTATTATTATCATCATAATGTTGTAAGCATGAGATTTGTACACATTGTTTTTATAGGGATTATGCTAAAGTGCCCAACGTGAGTTGAAGTGAAATTAGACGAGGTGTGTGACAGACAGACCAAAAATGTACTGATAATTCGTGTATCCCGAATTGTTTAATAAATTACTGATTTTTATAGGAAATGTTGGAATCACGTTATTTAACATACCAGAAGTAATATAAGGCTGTTTACATAGCAATACAACCGGCTGTTTTAATTTTTGAACAGGCTGCTGAACAGGCTGCTAACTTCAGCCTGGTATTTTGAACTTAACTCAGTTCGCTGAAATTAAACTACGGTAAGATCAGCTTCCATACAAATAGCTTTGAAAAAATAAACGATTTATAAATCATCTATTTAGAAATAACATCGCCAAAAATAAGAACTTATTTCTACATAATGAGTTTTCTTTTCGTTACCTTGAAACGCTGACTAGATTTTCTCAAAAACGGTCTGCTTGATGCATGCTCTGACTCTCGTAAAAACGCAGGAATCAACCAAGAGAAAGCCTCGCTTACATCCTTGGAAACGCTTAGAGTTTCTCAACATGATGATCAGTAGTTTCGATAGCCATTTCTTTGTTTGAAATTGTGGACTTCAAGTGCCTCGGTTTCACATTTAAAGTAAAATTCTGCTCAAGACTGTACCTCCTCGGCTCGCCAACCACAAACATCCACAGTCACAAACTCAGTGTTGTTTACTCCTCGAAACTCCTCCAAACTTGCTTTTCCATTCAAAGAGAACATCATATTAGCAAAGAGATGGAAACAAACTAAGGACTTTGGCTGAGCGTTTTGTCAAAATAAATGCTTTTTCCCGCCACTTGGCAGCGCGTCCCCTAACAGAAAAGGCGCGAATTTCTCGTATTTTTTTATTTGACTCGGACATATTTTAGTGAAACTCTCTATTATGTCTTTTATAATAGCAAAATGGTTTTACAACATTCTAGAAAATGAGGCATTCGTATTTTATCCATTATCTTGGTAGGTTTGAAGCTAAGTATTACAAAGAAATGCTAATCAAAATAGCATTTCAAATCCTCGATTCTGATTGGTTGACCTTGAGATTGTTGCGAAGGTCAACTCAGCTGGTTTCAGAAATAGAAAGCAAAATCTCCAAAACCTTTTTTTAAATTGATACAAGTAATTAAACCTTTTCAACATCCTGAATATTACAGAACAACATATCTTGATTTGTCTGTCTTCACTATATTTGTGACATCTTGTTTTTTGTGGTTGTTGTTGTTGTTTTGTTTTGTTATTTAATGTAGAATAGAATGACACACTAGCTAGCTAGGTGAATACTTGTCTCCCGCTTTATATCTCTTCAAGATAATAACATACAGATACACTGATAATAACAATTTAAAGTGATTATAAAAACAGCTACTTGACATAACAAGAAAACAAGGAATTAAGCATTTTCAGTTTGCATTTAGGGTCTCATATATAGGGCTCACTGAGCAACTTCATGCGTAATGGTAAAACAACTCTAGTTTTCATGCAAAATTCCTTCTTTTTTTCCTGTCAATTTTTTCATTAAATTCCAGACATAAACTTGAGCTGTATTTACACATTAGTGGGGTTGAAATAAGTTCGAAATCAATTTTTTACTAATTTTATTTTTAAAAGTAGTGCAAAACGTTCACCGTATAAAGTTAAAACAAAATGTCATTGTACATTTCATGCCTGTACTTGAGTGTTTGTTTAAGGTGGCCCGTACCTATATTGATTTCTTTGTTGGGCATGAATTTCAATCGCGTCTTTTTACATCAAATCCTTGTCCGATTTCTGAGAAATTTGCAGCCATTTGTCTACAAGCCTTGAAATTTGTACCGGTAATTATTTTTCTGCGAATTAGATCAAGTAATTCGAGATATCAGACGATTTTTAAAAATGGCTTTTTGAGAAAAATTGGTCATAAATCCAAAATTCCAATGTGATTTTTTTTCCTATTTCGTCAATCAAGTATAAAGGCATAGAGGACTACATACAACATGTATCGTGCCAATTAGTGCCTTAGAAGTTGCGATACAAAATTTGTGCTGCCTGTTACGACGCAAAATTATGTAGTCAAAACTACCGCCAAAATCTCAACAAAATTTCAAAAACAGCGAGAACTATATCTGCTATAAGAAAGACAAATACCTATTGTAACTTGTAAACAAAATTTGGAGAGATGAGAAGCTAAACGCCAATGTTATCCTCAAGCAAACTTGGGAAGTAATTTTTGTGACCACGAGGTGAGCGTTGCGAATTTGTATTACTTCGACTTCTACAAATTATTTTCTTGGCATGGGATAGAACAAGATGTTAACATACCTGTTGCCAAGTGTCGTTGTGTTTGCTGCACTAGGTATAATTCAGTAAGCTTCAAAAGTAAGCAACTTCATCGAATCGACGTTCCAGGTGAACGGAGATTTTAATTTCAACCAATCAGAGCGCGTTCAGCTTTTTTGCGACCGGTCCTCAACCCCAGGCTACTTACTTCACGGTCAACGAGTATGTGAATCCGCCATTTTGCAATTGGAGTTTATAGTTAAATTGTTTTTCAAGATATGTGGTGAACAGCTGTAAATTTATTCTTCTTCCTGCATCTAACGTGTAAGTAATTATTGTACAAATGTTATTTTTTATTAAAATAAACTTTTGATGTGGCAATGTATACTGTACTTAATTCGTGTTCCGTTCAGTTGACAAATATAAAAGTTAATTATTAGCAAATTCATGCAGGTGTAGACTCGCCAAAACCCTCATGTATACTTCCATGTTGAAAAAAAACCACATTTTTAAAATCATAGCCCTTTTTAGAGTGCTTAAGCACGATATTCTGTTTGTAAACCGATTTCCTTTGGCAGGCTCGCACTATCAACACGCTCGCCTCGGTCAACTCTCAAAATCACGTATTTTTTATTGCATTTTAGCCTAAAGTAAAATTCAAGTATTGTCACCAAATAAAAAAAGGCAAGATTTCGAGTCAAAATAAGTTTCGTAACAAAGATAATAGCGATGAAATGTGCTTACATACTCGCTTTAGGAGTGGAATATTGAAACTTGCCGAGAATTTAAAAAAGAGTTTTATGCAAATGACTTTGTTGTTGTCTTTATGTCTTTTCAACTAAACAATCTTTTCGGGATTGACTGTAAGTTCTGATAAGTTCTTAGCTCCTTCAAAATATCGTGACGGTATTGCGTGACATAGTTTTGATTGCTGATAAAACGATGGCAAAGAGACAGGAACAGTCAAAAATTCAAGGGATACTTCTTTCAAACTCTTTTGCTAAATTATGTGATTAAAAGCTTTCAGAAATAATTTCTCTGAAATTGTGTGTGTTCATCAAGGGAAAAAAGGACCTGGAAACCAGGGCCGGTCATTTTGTTCAATCCTGCTTTGCGCGCCGCGCTCACCGTTCACCTGGTTTGAGCTGCCAAGGTAAAGCCCTCACGGTTTGTTAATTTATTCAAAACGACACCTTATTATCTGTTGCAAAATTCCGCACGAGATCCAGACTTTTGGGATCGAATAAAGACAGCAGTTCTCTGAATACAATTGCTTCTGAGTCTAAATCCCGTGTGGAATTTTGCAGCAGATAGTAAGGTGTTGTTTTGAATAAATTAACAAACCGTGAGGGCTTTACCTTGGCAGCTCAAACGTCGACTCGATGAAGTTGCTTACTTTTGAAGCTTACTGAATTATACCTAGTGCAGCAAACACAACGACACTTGGCAACCGGTATGTTAACATCTTGTTCTATCCCATGCCAAGAAAATTTCACAAAACAATTAGACAGAATTTGTAGAAGTCGAAATAATACAAATTCGCAACGCTCACCTCGTGGTCACAAAAATTACTTCCCAAGTTTGCTTGAGGATAACATTGGCGTTTAGCTTCTCATCTCTCCAAATTTTGTTTACAAGTTACAATAGGTATTTGTCTTTCTTATAGCAGATATAGTTCTCGCTGTTTTTGAAATTTTGTTGAGATTTTGGCGGTAGTTTTGACTACATAATTTTGCGTCGTAACAGGCAGCACAAATTTTGTATCGCAACTTCTAAGGCACTAATTGGCACGATACATGTTGTATGTAGTCCTCTATGCCTTTATACTTGATTGACGAAATAGGAAAAAAAATCACATTGGAATTTTGGATTTATGACCAATTTTTCTCAAAAAGCCATTTTTAAAAATCGTCTGATATCTCGAATTACTTGATCTAATTCGCAGAAAAATAATTACCGGTACAAATTTCAAGGCTTGTAGACAAATGGCTGCAAATTTCTCAGAAATCGGACAAGGATTTGATGTAAAAAGACGCGATTGAAATTCATGCCCAACAAAGAAATCAATAGGTACGGGCCACCTTAAACTTGGCCATAGTTCAACGTGCATAAACGTATATTTTTATAAGTCATCAATCCCAAATAAAAGATAAATGATCAAATAAGTATAGGTACAAGAGACTTTTTGACATAATTTTTTGGCCAGGGTCTTTACCTTGAAGTGCCTTCCTTGTTGTTTTTAATAGAAGCTAAGCACAGTCCTCGTTCATCATGTTCAATGCAGACGATTCTTGATTTCCAACTTTGGCTCTGAGATTTTTAAGCAGCTTTACTGAAGGCATAGACTTCACGAAACGAAGAATACACGATCCTCAATGACTCATTCATTATGAGAAGTTTTTTGAAGCTACAAATCCAACTAAAAAGTCGTCCAACTTTGAAAATGTTCTCTGTGTCGGTGTCCTTCGTCTTTCGAGCAGTTTTTGAAACGACACCGGGCCCGAAAAAGAATTCAAACGTACGTTGTTTTCGCTTCAACCCGTAAAGATTGGCAGAGATTAATGATCATGAAAATTTCTAAATTTTTACGAGGTTTTGAGAATAATATTTTTAAGTTTTGCGAGTTAAAACTGCAAGGAAACTTGTACATTTTCAGTTTTCAAAGTGTCAGCGCGCGTCAAGTTGGCGCCAAAAATCAATCAGCCAATCAGCATCGCGATGGGGAGGGACGGACGGACGGACCGGAAGTGACGTATACTCAAGCCATGAAAAATCAACTGGATGGGTTACCATTTTTTCTTAGGTATGGTGCTCCGCTCGCGCGGGCCTTCGGTTAAACCCAAAGTTAAATTTACTACGATACGGTGCGGTAGTGATTTCTATTGTGTTTTCTAATGAATTATTATATTTGATAATGTTTGATAATGAATAATCCGTATTATCGACTGTTTAAAATTTCTAAAAATCCCCTCGGGGAGGATTAAGTGAGACGAGACTTACCATCCAGTACAGTTCTTGACATTAATGGGTTCTATAGCTTAATTTGGTTATAACTTTTAATTTATTACTTTTCTAATCTTTATTACTTTTCTAATCAACATTGCTCCATGCCCTCAATATAAATATTTTATGGAGTTTGATCTTGAATATAATGGGATGATTAATATATAGAATCTTCAGCTGTAATGTCAAAATTAAAAGAGTGAAATTGAAAACTTATCAAAACACCAAGCGTGACAGCCGGAGTTATGAGCAAACATTTATTTCCAATCTAGATCCAACAAAGTAAATATATATAGAGAGAGAGCCACCATTTATTCGGTACATCTTATGCAGCTCTCATTTAGAGTTTAAATTAAAATTACTAAACCTTTACTACAATTTTTCTTCTTCTTCTTCTTCTTCTTCTTCTTCTTCTTCTTCTTCTTCTTCTTCTTCTTCTTCTTCGCGCTTATTGCTGTACATTTTTGATTACTTAATATACGAGTGTACTTTTTCTTAATACCACTTACATTGGGTATTATATAAATATTCTTATTGAAATCTGGTTCCTCCGATCAATTAAAAGCTTAAGTCCTTTATGGTAGTCAGGCCAGCTTAGTTAGCCAGGGTGATTATAGTTTTATTTGACTTTTCAGTGTAATCTATTAAAATCGTCGACTTTTTTCTCTCAAGTTCTATTTCCTTTGGCTCTGTCAATCTAATTGCAGCGGCGGCAGTACTAACACAACTAATCCAAATGGCTTTAGTCTTAGTTAATAGTACGTTTTAGTCCCATTTCGGTTCTCTGAACGATGCAAAAATGGCCACAACTTTTCCTTGCCCAGTTGTATTTGTTTGCCTGTTGTGTCCTTGGTTTAATTCCTTTTGCAACAAAAGCACACTACTACTCTTTTCACCTCTGTACCAAATTCAGGAATTTTCCAGGCATAAACCATTAAGTTGACGAAAGAGTTTGAGTACAGCAGAAATATAGCTGTTCCGTACAAATGTTCAGAGACTATACAACCAGACCCACATGTTGCCAAATAATAACTTTGCAAAATAGTATATGGCAGCAATGTGGCAATCGAAAAAAAAGTAGTGCAAAGGAGTGTCCTACTCAGTTTCATCTGTATCCGAGCTTGAGAACTGCGACAAGTGTTCTGGAATGTTGGAAAATAACGGAGCTTGATGTAAATACTGCTGTAACATACTAACATGGTGATGAATGATGAAAAGGCAACCAGCAGAGACAAAGTTACTCCTATCTCTTGCTTCCACCTTTTTTCTTGGCAGCGCAATACCCCAGAGGCTAGACCAAAGGCAAAGCAAACACACCATGTTGCTATCATGACGTAAGAATAGTATGATGTTCTTAGAACTCGATGACGAAACGGTTTGAAGACGGCAAATGCTCTTTCCAAAGCGATTACTGAAAGAGTCGATATTGACACCAAGACAACCAAGAACCAAAGTATAACTGCCACTACCCCACCAACACTATCACACTCATCATTAAAATGCTGTCTGCCTCTGTTAGATGACATGCGTATAATGGCGTTAAAACTGGAATAAATGGCCATACTTCCAACTAGAAGATCGGCAACTGATAAATTAATGAGCAAGCGACAACAATTACAACGACTAAACTTTTTTGCAAAGATGTATAGACTGAGAATGTTAGAAGAAATTACTATGAATCCCTCCAACAAGAAGATGATAAACCAAACCCCTGCTTCGTTCATTGTTTTTGTCGTCTTTCAGGAATTCTGTTTTAACTTGAAGTCTTTGTTTTCACCACTAATACTGCAGCTTTTGCAGTATGCATTCAGAATCCTGGGAAACTAGCGTTCAGCTGAAGGACTAGCTTCCAACGTTAATATTGTATTTACTGCTTTACAAGCAATGGCTGTTTTACGGGTTAAGGTTTCTGAGAAATAGACACCGTTTGCTTTGGGTTTCATAAGTTTTATTTCATAACCATCCGTATATAGTGTAAATCAATTTGACAGCAACTTTCATTTAATACAGATATGGTTAAGTTGACAGATATAATTAAAATTATTAAAAGTTTTTAATTACTCTGGCTCAGTTTATTCTAACACACTCTTTGTTTTATTCAATGTCTACATATTGAAGTAGCTGGGGTTCCGATGATCTATTACTTATTTCAAAGCAGAGTGATAGTAATATTAAAACCGACTCAGAGTGCGTTTACGTTGACGATGTGGTCCCTGGCTGATTTTGTCACATGATTATTTGAACATTTTGGGGGTGAGAAGATTACAATGCGGGCTAGAAATCAATTTACCTTTAAAATAACTATTTTTACTTTGGCGACATTAAGTTCTTTGAGTCATAATCCCGGGCTACAACTTGTCCGTGATAAATTATGAGACGGGACGATGTAAACCATGCAAATCCACTCGATCTGAGCCCCTCACAGAACGAGTGTCATCTCGAGCCGTAAAGACTTTCAGGTCGTACCGGGCAAAAAAAAGAAAAAAGAAAAAAGAAAAAAAAAAGAGTCATCATGTCAATGTAAATGAAATTTTCTCCGTCTTAACGTAGATGTGTTACACTAAAATCGTATAAAAACATGAACAGGAACAACGCCCGGGAACAAATCGTTAATATAAGTGCACCCTGAGACCGAGTTGAAATTGCAAGGTGGTTGCCGATTTTTTTGTGAAACGGAGATAGACACAATGCCCCCCCCCCCCCCCCTCCCTCCCCTCCCAAAATCATGCCAAGTTATCAAGTGCGAGTTCGGATAACTTATTTTCGTCAAATTTCGCTTGTATTTTCTTCGTTCTCCTCTTTTTTTCTGCAAATCAAGCTTTGCTGTTGAAAAGGCGTTATTCATATGGCTCAGGTCACGTGATAAAGAAAACACTGTAAGCTTTTTTGCGTTTATGTTCTTTGACAGTGGAAATTTTACACTAAGTAACCCATGTTCATCAAACCAGATCGAGTTAATAGTTAAGTCTGATCAAATTGACTTGCCACGAAATCAAAGGTCTCTGATCTGAAGACTGCAGAGCAGTCTGAAGGCCGGTTTACACGGCACGATGTGTCGGCCCGATTTTTGATAAGCTTCGTTCGGGAAAAGAGATAAATCGGCCCGATTCGCAAAAATCTGTTGCAGTGCAACCGATTTTTCTCGTGTCGGTACGATTCTTTGAATGAAAAAGAAGTGCAAAACACAATAAAACTCAAATCGGGCCGACATGTCCTACCCGGTGTAAACAGGCCTTGAAACTCACACAATACTCATACTGACGAAAGCTTTTCTATTTTCTACAGACACTGCAAATCATTGATTTCAGTTCCTCTCTAAACGCTGGCATCTTAAAAGAATATATGATAACATTAACAAAAGAATTACTTTGCAAAAGAAGCGTAGATATCGCATTGTATATAATGAATCCCAATGACAACTCGTTTTGTGGATCAATAGGATAAACTATATATCCAAAGTTTCTTAGTAGCACCAGAGACAAAATAACTTTCAAACATACGATAAATGATTTTAATCTTGACATGTTTCGGCATCCTTATGCCATCATCAGAAGAATGAATACAAAGTTCGTTATAAATGCTATATAAACTAATGGTTACAATTGATTGACAGGTAATATAATACAATAATGAAGTTTTTAGATAAGCTAATAACTAATCAAATAACAGAAAAGAAAGGAAGTGGTATATAAGATAAACTAAATCTAGACATAAAGTTTATTACCTGTCAATCAATTGTAACCATTAGTTTATATAGCATTTATAACGAACTTTGTATTCATTCTTCTGATGATGGCATAAGGATGCCGAAACATGTCAAGATTAAAATCATTTATCGTATGTTTGAAAGTTATAAACTATATACCCTAAGTTTGCTGGGGACCAAGTGAGAATGGAAACCACCGTTACTATGAACAATGTTTTGGACAATTGTTTGTTCTCTTCCATATTGCGTGAGCAGTTAACCTGAGGGAAGAAATAGACTTTTATCCAAATACCAAGATACGAGAGAGTTATTATCAAAAGAGAAAGGCCAATAGACAAACAGACACTGAAAAACAGGACTTCATAAGAGACAATGTTATTTGTAAACAAGGAAAACAAAGTTGGTATCCAATTCGAAAGGATCCACACTAGGGCAATTGAAACCAAATACTGTCGCGTTGTGGCCACTCGAAGTCGAAAAGGGAATAGCACAGCAAGAAACCTTTCAATTGCAACAGCCACTAAAGAAAGCAGCGACGCACTGACAGAAAATTGAAATAAATAGACATTGAATCGAAAAACATTCTCATGGAAACGTTTCGACAAAAAGACAAGGGCGCTGATGAATGTTGCCATTGTACTGATGCCGACAAGAATATCAGCAACCGTCAGATTCACGATCAAAAGGATTGACTTCTTAGTACGAAACTGTCTTTTACGAAAAATTGTCAAAGCCAAGGCATTTAAAACCAAGATAACACATCCAAATCCAATTTCGAAACCAGCATAGATGAAGCTGGACGACCCCAAACTGAGGTTGACCATCTCAGATGACCACCACTTTCTCTCTTGTGAAGAATTCATGATGAGCTATCGGACTCGTGGTGCAGTAGGTTCTCGACTTCAATCTCGGGGATAGTTTTTGAACGTGATTAAATTTAATGTGATCGATAATGTAGAGTACAGACAAGCCAACTGGATGACTCCTGATTTGTAGTCCGGCACCTCTTGCTGTGGTTATAAATTCATCCTTGTTGAGGTGTCAAAAAGCTAGATAAGTATAACGCATCGTCAAAGAGAAAAAGAAAATAATGAATTTTAGACAAATAAATGAACGAATGGAAATTAAAGGAAATGAAGAAACGAAGAAAAAAAAATGATAGAAGTGGTAATAAGACCGGACGGAAAAGTTAAATCACACAAAAATATATGTAATAGCACATTTATCCTCAATATTATCAATTGTTAACATTTCAATACTAAAACTGTCTTATCTATCAATACTAAAACTCTCTCTATTAATTTAAATTGGATTACGAATTTTGCATAATGAGAGTTCTGTTTTAAAGTTTTCATCCGTATTAAACTATTTATCGATCTCTAAGTTCCTACTTTAGTTTGAAACTCAATATGTTATCTCAGCGTTTTAAAATAACCTTTTTGCTTTTGTTCATAATCCTTCAAAATTATGAGTAAGCACTACTAATGTTTACAATAGTTATGTTCAATAAGATAATGTCAATACCATTATTTATTCCTGTTTACATAGCTGACGGATGTAAATTCTAAGCGCTCGCTTGTAATTGATTTCTATTAAGATATTGAGTACCTCTTTTGTTAGGTTTGGCTTAGTTTTATTGTTTGGAAGACCAAACTATTGTCATTTTAATCCCATGTATTGTTTTTTAAACCAATAATGAGATTCGTTTCGATCGGTACAGGGTGGCCCATTGAGTTGCATGCTAGAAATTTTCAGTTGAAAGATGAACGCAATAATCAATCCCTGCAAGAAGTGTTCTGCCTCCTACCTCTCGCTCCCCCAAGGCAGCCCTACTACATATATATATTTTAAAATTTGTGTTAGACAATAATTGATGTGTTATACAATTTTTTTCGAACATCGAGTTTTGTCTCTCTTAAAACGTAATTAAGAAGCGTTATTAACAAGAGTTTTGTCTCTCTTAAAACTTAATTAAGGAGCGTTATTAAGAACAGTTTTAGGGGATCCATCATACATTTCTGCCTGTAGTTTATTTTGTTTTTAACTGGACACCGAAAATATTTTGTTTACAGATGAAATGTGACAAAGAAAAAAAAATTCACAAGCACCAGTTCGTTACATCTTAATGAGTACGGAATAAGATTTTAATAACTTAGAGAGGAATTAAAGCGCGCCATCTTTATTTTGAGGAAGTCATGATAACGAGGCACAGGAGACTCGAGGGGGTAGAGGGCGAACACTCCGAACGTTTTATACGAGCCCCTGGCTTGGGAGAAATGGCCAACCACTTCCCGAGCTCTCAAAGTAAAATAATTGCCTTTAACTTAAAACTTTTATGATTAAGTTTTGACAGGTGACAAGTTTTGATTATATTACACTGCTACCGAACGACCCATTTCTAACAAAAAAGTGAGGTGCTGTGCATGGGATATGATCAAGCCCAAAGCCGCAAGAACCGTTTGTGATTACAATAATGCACACACATAGATGTCGTCATAGAATTTCAATAACCTGGATGACATCATATCTATTCCACAGTCAAATGTTGTTCCAGTCATAAATACATGAATGTACTGTGGAATAGATACTGCTAATCTGAAGCAAGGACACATTAAGCCTACTAAAAACTAGCAATAATGAATAGTTAAACTTGCGGAAAACTTAATATACGTTTTATATAGAAATGCGCACACAAATAAATCGGCAGCGTTGTTTTTATCAGTATCATTATTTGTAAAACTGAGCTCATTTCTATAGTACGATAACTAGACCAATGAATTTTGTTTCCATGTATGCATAGTGGGTCATCAGTTTTCAGTGATGTTAGCAAAGTGCAAATAAAAGGACTGCTTTAATTTATTTTACAAAAAAAGCAGACCTTCTATATTTGAACTCTGACTGAATTCAATCCATGTCGTGGAAATCTGCCACCTCATAAGGTTGATCCTTGTATCCCGGTAATCGGGATTTTCTTTTCTTGCTCTCGATGACTTCAGAATTTTTATCTATCATAAAAAGAAAAGAAAGATTTTTCATTATACACTACATGACTGCAGCTGCCAATTAGCAAGCAATCTTCAATTGTGCATTATTTTTGACCAAATTTTGTATAAGTGAATAACGTGCGGTTTTTCCCACTGGAGTACGGGAACGGGTACGTAAACGTACAATGCAGTCTTGGCTTCTATACGGAAAAATGCACCAGGATGATCGTATATGCATGATATACGGGCTCAGAGCCGATCAGAGTTGAGATTATGGCACATGTGCAGTAATAATAATATTGAATAATATTTATTGAGGAAACTCCATTCATAACAATGATTTTCAGGGAGGTCATTTTAATAAAGCAAGAAAAGTTAATAAAGTTAATAAAGTCAATAAAGTTAATAAAGCACAGGGGAAATTCTGCCTGGCGCAAGCGTACCACAATTTAGCTCATAATGAAATTATGCAAATAAATCAGTTGCTACGTCTTCGCATGGATAAAGCCAAAAAATGACCACCTTCCCCATCATAATCTATCATACACAAAAATGTTGAAAAATCTTTGAAAATATTTTCTTGGTAATTCTGGTCGTTGTGTATAGGTAACCATATAGGCCAAGAGAATGTCGATAGTGGAAGTTTAACTGTGATACGATGGCAGTAGCAAAATGATCTATGTATAACGGAAAAGGAGCCTGAAAACTACCTACCAATGACGTCATCCAGTTTATTGATCAAAACCTGAGCACGCATGCGCATTTCACTGACGTCTTGTTTTACTCTAAGAACTTCTTGGTCACGGGAGTCTTTGAGAAAATTGGCATGGAAATCCACTTTGTTAATCATTGAGACAACCTCTCCTATAAAAGGTTTATGAATTATGATCAAAAAATTATAAGAAGTGATAAACAATGTTAAAAAACATTAAAGTATTCAGTGACATCAATAAGAATGAAAGCTTGCAGGAGGAACATCGTTGTAATAGCGTCTAAACTGTGACAGATATACAGATATACAGACTCACATTGTTCTAAATTCATCTCATTCAACTGAAAACATAAATCCATAGAAATTACTAGACTTACTTTTGTAATTTCTGGCTCGATCTTGGCTCATGTGAGATTTGAGCAAAATCGTTAGCTACGAAAGTACAAAATACTCTCATCACAATGACAATTCAAAGGAAGCAGACTCTACTAACAAAGGCAAAAACACAAATGCAAACATGTCTTCAGGAATAGAATTGGAACATGCCGTGATTCAAATTGATCAGGCAAGATTATACTATTCGACTTCAAAGTAATCAGCACGTCATTCCTAACTTCACACCAAAGCGATTCTGTTTCAAGTTTCTTCAAACCAACTCTTACCGCTTCAATAATGTTCTTCGTGGCTCCCAAAAGTTTCCAAAGAGCCCTGAAAAACGACCATGTAAAATTCTTGTTAGTAAAATCCAACTCCTCTGTTGTAGATTCTGCAATCTGATTGGGTCGCTACTATTTGTAGCAAGATAGGCCGTTAGACAATTACCGGACCGGAAGAACCAAAGTCAAACTCTTGAATAAAGGTTTGATAACGCTGGAAATTAAATCAGAGGCATTTCTCGGCTATTTTGTCTATCTTTTGCCCCCCCCCCCCCCCCCCTGTCAAGCAACAACAAGAACAACAACAACAACGTATACAAGCAAACAACAACAACAAGAAAAACGAGAGAACCCGATAGTGATTCAAAGCTTGCTCTCCGGCTTTTCTGGCCCCTTTAACCTGTATCTTTTGATTCTTAGCTAGTTTATCAACTGAATACCTTATAATGACGCGATGCCTTGTTGTTGGTTCTGCGAAAGATTGTTGAGAATATCATTTTTTAACGATACATTTTCAACAGAAACAACTTGGCGCTTGCATTGACAAGAAGACCAAAGGCCAAAATCCTCACGATGGTCAAAAAGCTTTGTTTTCCTCCAAGTTGTGTAGAATGCTCTTATTGTGACGAAACTTGTCATGAACTTGGGTGTCACCGTGGCATCCAAGTTCCTAAGTAAAAGAACTACAAATTTGTTTTAATACATTACTCACTTTGTTTCCATCTGACTTTGATTATAGTGTTATAGTAAAAATTACCCTAAAGTTGACCAAATATGGCAAATTCCATACATTCTTGCACATTTGGCGGGAAATTTGAATTTATTTGAACAGGAATAGCTTTTGAACTATTCATCGGATTTACTTGGGGTTTTCACTGGAATGCAAAAAACTATCTGAAAATTCTAAATTTGACACTAAATTCGTACGTCATTTATGACGTCATCGTGTCAATCTGAAGTTAGACATCAATACAATTGAATCAGTGTGGATTTCCTCAAACTATCTTTATGACAAGTTTCGGTGCATACAAAGCATTCTTGCATAGAGCATTCTACAAAACTTTGCTTTAAACTCAGTGGGAGAAAAACATAGCCTTTTTGACCATCGTGTCTGCAGAAGACGGACAAGCGAAGCATGTTTGTTTATTTTACGAAGATTGGTAGTATGCGGCTGTTAATGAACTTAGAGAAGTTGAGTACCGGTAGCAAAAAATATGTTGAATTATCACAAGAGCTTGATTTTAGTATTCGTATTGGGTCCTTAAATATATGTAAGCCGATCCCATAGTTATAATGACAATTTGACATCTGGCCACGAAATGTTGATCATGCGATATTATTTTACCCATTACCAAACGTTATTTGGTGGCTTCCCCAATACATGTGCAATACGATTACTTGTTACTACGTTCTCTTTCTATCTTTCACTTAACTATATAACCTCGAGTTTAGGGGTTCACCGAATCCAGAATAGGATAGCAGAAAACAAACACTATTCAGTCATGTTGCACGCTTTGAGTGTATGTACTCTACATGATAAATAATGGGTATTTACTGATAGAAATAATAGTAACTCAAATGAGGCACACGGAACACGGTTGCTCCCAAGGCGTCTGAACTCCTCACCCAAAAACACGGGTATACAGTAACTTACTTGTAAATGGTCGTGAGGTAGTCAGCAGCCCTGCAAAAATATTGTTTGGCTGTTAGTCACAACTTCATCATCTTTACAGAGAAACGTTTTTAAAAAGTCTAGTGTGTATCCATTTGTACTAAATAATTGTTTTTCAATCGTTACTGAATTTAGAATAACCACCTTCTTCCCTAAATCAAGCAGTACCGTCGTACATAGAGTACCGCAATACAGCTAATAGGCCATATGCACTAACAGGTCACGTGATCCTATCTCCTCTAAATCAAGCAGTACCGTCAAAATGAACGACAGAAATAGAAAGAGCACTTCGATGTTAGTAAAAGTGCAAAGTTTCGGTTTATAAGATGAATAAGATAAAATGAAACGACAGCAAATTTAACATAGGACTTTTTTTGTTAAGATTCTTTTGAGAAAACGCATTGGATGGCATGGGCTTGCCATCTCACGCGTTTTTCCGAACGAATCTTAAGAAAATCTCCAATCTTAAATTTGCTGTCATTTCTCCTGTATTACACCTTATGATTTGAAACTTGGTACTTTTACTAATATCCAGGTGCGCTTTCTATTTTTAGAGGTCATATTGAAGGGGCTGCTTGAATTTTGGGAGATAGGGTAACGCGCGCGAACTGTTAGTGTGTATGGCCTCTTACCGCAATGTCTGATTGGCTGTGTTTTCTATAGTGTGGGAAAAATGGATTTATTCGACTCACCTCTACCGTTACAAAAATTGCCATTGCAGCATCTAATTGAACAATGTAAGACTTGTCCTTTCCTCAAAGCTCGGTCACACAGTCGTTGACAACCTCTCTTGCGCCGTGAACAGCCAGCGATATAACCGGTTCGGCCACTTTTTAATGACACCTTACCAAAGATACACCAACTATCGCGTTTGCATGATTCAAATTGTGCACGTGAGAGGCAGTAACTGCTCGGGTGTTTCAATTTACATTTGTAACACCTTAGGCGACGTCCCTCTAAGAAACAAAAGAACAAAAAACAAAGAAACACACCGAGTATACGCTGGTATACCGATTCATCGTTTATTTTAATTTACTTTCTCTGTTTTATAGATTCATTCAGATAACGATATATTCCAGTTTATTTATCATCATATATACAAATATCCCATTCTTGTACCGTTCTCCGTCCGACTTGTAGCATGAATAAAACGACAGTCCCGTCCCTACTGCAATCGTGTTTGTTGTTATTGTGATAATGCAGTTAATATGCTCGTTCACAGAAATATGGAATTGGAATATGGAATATGGAATAGAGTTGACTGAATGACAACTTTTTATTGACAATTGTTTGATATGTTTACTGATATAAATAACAGCAACTCAAATGAGGCACACGGAACAGGATTGCGCCCTGAACTCCTCACCCAAAAGCATGCCGGGTATACAGTAACTTACTTGTAAATGGTCTTGAGGTAGTCAGCAGCCCTGCAAAAATATATTGTTTAGCTGTTAGTCACAACTTCATTATGCTTACAGAGAAACGTTTTTAAAAGGTCTAGTGTGTATAAAATTGTACTTAAATAATTGTTTTTCAATCGTTACTGAATTTAGAATAACCACCTTCTTCCCTAAATCAAGCAGTACCGTCGTACATAGAGTACCGCAATACAGCTAATAGGCAATATGCACTAACAGGTCACGTGATCCTATCTCCTCTAAATCAAGCAGTACCGTCAAAATGAACGACAGAAATAGAAAGAGCACTTCGATGTTAGTAAAAGTGCAAAGTTTCGGTTTATAAGATGAAAGTTCGTTCGCGTTCGTATCTGTAATACCCAAACTTGTAAAAATAGAACAGATTCCCAGGGATTCTCTGGTTAGACCCAGCCAGAAGCCCCATATTTGATCCAAGCTTGGAATTGACTTTTTTTTTCAGTGGATCCACAGACTATTCAATGAACGTCAATCTCTGTATCTGGGCACATATATGTGACCATAATGCTTTAAAAATCAGAGAGCATTTCTAAAACCTTTAAGTAGTTTTAGGCTTTCATATGACCGTAACAACCACAGGAAGCCAATAACGTACTTAGACAATACTCCAACATGATAATCAGACTGGGAATCCTGTGCGGCCGACACGTGACTCAAGACACGTGACTCGTTGTAATTGTTGTAGAGTATAGCAGTTGAGTTTCCATTCGTCAGTAAATAATTCAAGACTCCAGTTGGTCAGACTCTTTTCATCGAGGAGTAGTAAAACGACAATAATATAAAGACGTTGTTGATAGTATACTATTCTGCACAATTACTAACAAACAACGCAAAATTAAAAAAATTACTAACAAAAATCTAACAAAGTCAAAGTAACTGAAACACGATTTCGTTAGCATTACCAGCTGTAGTTGTCGAATTGCCACATGACACAAACACATCTTCCCTGTGATCAAGAGAACAGCTATGTCTTCCCCATCCTTTAAATCGACAGTCCTTTAGTGAGCTTTCATTTCCTGAACATCTTACTCCATCCATCCATATTACACCACTACCTCGAAGCCCATGTGGAACGGTCCCAGTTACTTTAACAAACTGAAAGTCCAACATTCGGCAAACAACACGAGCATCGTTGATGTCCCATCCATCATCACACACTGTACCCCATATCCCATTGTGAAAGACCTCTAATCGACCACTTTCTGAACTGTTGAGGCCAACCAGACGAATTGCTGCAAAAAGAGCATTAAATGATTGTTAATGAGGTTGACCGAATCTTGCGTATGATAGTAGAGAACAAACACTATTCATCGTTTATTTTAATTTACTTTCTCTGTTTTTCAGATTCATTCAGATAACGATATATTCCAGTTTATTTATCATATATACTAATATCTCAATCATGTACCGTTCTCCGTCCGACTTGTAGCATGAATAAAACGAGATGTCCGCCCCTCCGCCCCTAGCCTCACTGCAATTGTGTCTGTGTGATTGTGATAATGCATGCAGTTAAGCTAGTAAATGCTTTATGCTCGTTCACAGAGTATAGAGTATAACGGCATTTACTGATAGAAATAACAGCAACTCAAATGAGGCACACGGAACAGGATTGCGCCCAAGGCGTCTGAGCTCCTAACCCAAAAAGTTTATAAAAGCACGAAGGCGTGACTACGAGCATGCGCAGATGTTTTTCACTGGTGTCAATATCAACAGAATTAGATTACTAAGAAAAGACGTCATATCCTGTCTCGTGTGATTTTTCTTCCATTACAAGTCAGTCAAAAGATGTCTTTGTGGTTAAAAGCTCATGGGTGGAAGTTTTTCCCCTCAGATATCGAAATTCATAGATTTTTGATAGCTGATATATAGTATCGTTGTCCCCCGCAGCAAGGCACTCTAGGACTGTTAACACAGTTAAATAATATGTACCGTGAAGAAAAGAGGTCATTATTTGTTGTTGTTTTTTTAAAAAAGTCAATGGTCCTAAAATAAATTTTGTGCATAATATATGACTATATTAAGGTCTCATCTATCTTATAGCTGGACACAAGTGCCCTACTAATCGGGGAGAGAAATTACAGAGTAGCAATACTAGCGGATACGCTCAAGAAACAACTAGAAATTACTTTTGAATAACCCGAATTCAAGTAATAATTTTTGAGTAAAAACTTTGAGATACTAAAGGAGAATCCTGCTAACCAAACGTTCAGGACAGTCTTCTGCAGACGCAGGCTTCCCAGGGAGATTATCTCTGGAATACTGAAATTCACTTAACTGACTCAACGGAACAAACGAACCCCAAAATCCCTTTCCAAAAGAAAAACAAATCACGCAGAGACCACAGGAAAAATGTCAATTCCCAACTTGGAACTTCCCTGCAGGGTCTAAACTAGAAATCCATTCTATTTCAGTTGGGAAATCTGTAATACTCAAACTTGTAAAAATTAGACCCAGGGAAGCCCCAAATTTAACCCAAGCTTGGAATTAACATTTTTTTACTGTGGACCCACAGACGACTCAATGAACATTAATCTTTGTATCTGAGCACATATATGTGACCAAATTCCAACAGATAATCAGACTGGGAAGCCTGTGCGACCGACACGTGACTCATGACACGTGACTCGATGTAATTGTTGTAGAGCATAGCGGTTGTTAATGAGTTTCCATTCGTCGGTAAATAATCAAGACTCCAGTCGGTAGACTTCTTTCATCGAGGAGTAGTAGAACGACAATAATATAAAGATGTTGTTGATAGTATACTATTCTGCACAATTACTAACAAACAACGCAAAATTAAAAATTACTAACAAAAATCTAACAAAGTCAAAATAACTGAAACACGATTTCGTTAGCATTACCAGCTGTAGTTGTCGAATTGCCACATGACACAAACACATCTTCACTGTGATCAGGAGAACAGCTATGTCTTCCCCATCCTTTAAATCGACAGTCCTTTAGTGAGCTTTCATTTCCTGAACATCTTACTCCATCCATCCATATTACACCACTACCTCGAAGCCCACGTGGAACGGTCCCAGTTCCTTTAACAAACTGAAATCCCAACATTCGGCAAACAACACGAGCATCGTTGATGTCCCATCCATCATCACACACTGTACCCCATATCCCATTGTGAAAGACCTCTAATCGACCACTTTCTGAACTGTTGAGGCCAACCAGACGAATTGCTGCAAAAAGAGCATTACTTGATTGTTAATGAGGTTGACAGAATCTTGCATAGGATAGTAGAAAACAAACACTATTCATGTTGCACGCTTTGAGTGTTTCTACACTACAGGATAATTTATAAGTAATTCAAGATTTTGCTTCATCAGCCTTGCATTTTTAATAACCAAGCTTTCGAACAACTTGCTCTTCATCAGGGTAGACGGTTGTGACAAATACAGGAAATCACAGGAAATACACTGCGCGCGCTTCTAAGACGTTAAACATAATCCGCGCGCTGGATGTATAAGTAAAATTGCACGTGCATTAATTAAAATCAATAAACAAGCTGTGATAACTATCTGGTAAAGTCCTGCCACTGTCTCTGTTAAATAATACGTTTGACCCATGCTTAGCAATTTGCCAGGCCTCTAGCCACTTTCTCTGATGCCACCGTTCCTTCTTGTAAATAAGTTCAGATCCCTCCCAATCAATGTTATGGCCAGTTTGTATGGCGTGTTCAGCCAGAGCTGACTGTTTTGGGTGGTTTCGTCGCAGAGCGGCCTGGTGTTCTTTTTCTCTCGTGCCTAGCGCTCTTTTTGTCTCTCCAATGTACTTGACATCACATTCTTGGCAAGGTATGGAATAAACCACTCCTGTTTGATGAAGCTTCTCAACCCGGTCTTTTGGTTTGGAGAGAATTTGGCGCAACGTCTGATTAGGCTTCATGGACGTCTTGATGTTGTAAGATGACAATATGCGCGAAATTCTCTCAGTGACATTCTGTACATATGGCGATACCGCTAACCCTTTTCTTTCTCCCTTTCTTCTTTATTTTCTTTTCCTTTTTCCATTGACTTTCTTTCAAGATGCCTCTTTACAAATTTCTTCGGGTATCCATTCTCAGATAAGGTCTTTGTAATGTGATCTCTTTCCCTACATTTTAGATCACTGTCAACGAGTAGAGTTTCACTTCTCTGAGCCAGGGTTCGCACTACTGCTGCCTTGTGGACTCTCGGGTGGTGACTGTTGAAGTCCAGGTACTTATCAGTGTGGGTCTAGCTTTTCCTGTAGAGCTAGTGAAACCTGGATGGTGCTATCGTCGCATACCTTGTTCAGGGTGTCCAGGAAAGGTAATCCAGGGTCAGCATATCTCTATTGTAAATTTGATGTTAACATCCTGTTATTTAAGGTGGTGATGGAATTCGTTGATCTCTTCTCTACTGATAACACATATGCTGTCGTCGACGTATCGTTTGTAATTAATTCGTAGGGTAGCAGTGAAGGTAGCAAGAACCCTGCACTCTTTTTCCTCCATCACTAAGTTCGCAACAACCACTGACACAGGAGACCCCATTGCTGTACCATGGATTTTTCTATAATAACTGCCATTGTAACAGAACTCTGTTGAATTTAAACAGAACATTAGTAAGAATGTTATTTCATTGGGCAAAAGGTTTGTGCGCCCACTGAGATAAGTGTCCTGTTGCAATCTTCGTAAGGCCGCTGACACAGCAATGTTCGTTGGGATTGATGTAAAAAGCGATAACACATCAAAAGTTACAAGTTCTTCATCAGCATCCAGTATCAGTTGATGTGCAATATCAGTCCACTACTCGAGCTCTTGACTATTACTTGGTCCTTTTACTCCGACAAAAAGAACGCTAGGCACGAGAGAAAAAGAACACCAGGCCGCTCTGCGACGAAACCACCCAAAACAGTCAGCTCTGGCTGAACACGCCATACAAACTGGCCATAAAATAAAAAAATAAAAAATAAATAACTGTAAGTTTATTTAAGTGTCCTAGTCTTCTAGCATCGTCGCATACCTTTTACCGTTTAATTGAGAGACACTATACTCTCACACTCACTACCTCTACCTTGAATATTTTGCAAATAATCACTCGACTCACCAGTTCGTTTTTGATGGAGGGAGGAAAACCGGAGGACCCGGAGAAAAACCCTCGAAGCAAGGGAGAGAACGAACTAACAAACTCAACTCACATGAAGCGCCCCGTCCGGGTATCGAACCAGGGACCACAGCGGTGAGAGGCAAGCGGTCTAACCACTCGGCCACCCTTGCTCCCCATAACATTGATTGGGAGGGATCTAAACTTATTTACAAGAAGGAACGGTGGCATCAGAGAAAGTGGCTAGAGGCCTGGCAAATTGCTAAGCATGGGTCAAACTAGTCCAGTCCCAGACTCTCTTTCTTGCCGCTCCAATACTCGCGGAGAAAGAGAGTCCAGTATAACTTGCATGCGCATGTGCAAAATGAGCCAATCAATTGATTAATTAGTATTTTGCGAGCTTGCAATATGCAAATGTCAGTGTTTGGTAGCAGTGGTAGTGATGCGTATCGAAAAAATTCACAAATACGTCTTTCACAACTGTCCATCCGTAAATGGCCTGTAACTGCTCAAACTTTGGTAAAAGATTATAGTTGGTTTTTCCAAGTGCATAGCTCACTGAATCAACAAATGGCTTTCCGAAATGAGACTGATATCGTGTATACAAAGCACTTTCTTCTTCAGCCATCTTGAATCATTAAATGACTTTAGGATTTGTAACCACGCAATCACCACATGAATGTGGTGATCGCGTGGTCACTAAGCTGACATGCGCATGCAAGTTATACTGGACTCTCTTTCTCCGCGAGTCCTGGAGCGGCAAGAAAGAGAGTCTGGGACTGGACTAGGGTCAAACGTATTATTTAACAGAGACAGTGGCAGGACTTTAATTACCAGATAGTTATCACAGCTTGTTTATTGATTGTAATCAAAACACGTGCAATTTTACTTATACAGCGCGCGGATTGTGTTAAACGTCTTAGAAGCGCGCGCAGTGTATTTACTTGTGTGATTTCTTGTAATTTGTCACAACCGTCTACCCTGATGAAGAGCAAGTTGCTCGAAAGCTTGGTTATTAAAAATGCAAGGCTGCTTAAAAATCTAGCCAAAGTTGGAAATCAAGAATCGTCTGCATTAGTGAGCGTGAAACAAGGACTATGCTTCTTAAGGACGGTGCCCGCTATTGTCAGCGCGCACTGCGTTCTGCGCATGGCCAGTAGTAAAAACATCGTAAAAACAAAGCGGTTTTGCGATATTTGGATAAATAAAACTTACTTGCTTGTAGAAAAAACATTTGACTGTTCCTGTAGTGGAATTAAATTCAGTATTGATGAATAAAACTCGCTTAAAAACCACTGCTTTGATCACAAGGACTAGATTTGCCTATTGGCCGCCATCTTGGAAATGTCCCATAATGCTTTGTAAAATCTGTCTATACTCTGTATGGAGGGCTAGGGATTTCATCGTATTTCGTGCGTTTATCGGTAAATAACTTCTTAAATCGCATGGATACCCCTCTTTTTTCATTTTGTAAATTATAAACCAAAGAAAAATCTAGAATTATATAAGCTTTTTATAAATTTATAATTGAAGAATGATAAAAAATATCACATATTATATTTAGCAATCATAGACTAGAACATCCTAAAACCAAGTAAATATTTTTAAAAAAACATTTTCTTTGTTTTCGCGGTTTTATGGTATTGCCCTACCAGAGAATTATGCTTAGAGTGTTTTAGGAAAAAAAAGTTTGAAACTTATTGGAAGTATAGAGGATTTTTAATTTTTTTTCTTTGGATAGTCAAAAATGCATTATCCGCAACATTTGATGACGTATAACTCATTAAAATGCGTGGTGACCCCAATTTTTTTCTTGGATTCTAACAGCCTACAATGGGTTCTTTCACACCCATATAGATTTTAGAGAAAATAATTACTTTCACATTAGAGGGATCCGTCCTTAAGACAACAAGGAAAGCACTTGAAGGTAAAGACCCTGGCCAGAAAATGATGTCAAAAAGTCTCTTGTACCTATATTTGATCTTTTATCTTTTATTTGGGATTGATGACTTGATGAACTGTGGCCAAGTTTAAACAAACACTCGATCAAGTACATGAAATGTACAACGACATTTTGTTTTTGCACTAGTTCTAATAATAATAAGATTAGTAAAAAAAAATCATTTGATTTTGAACTTATTTCAACCCCAATAATGTGTAAATACAGCTCAACTTTGGGTCTGGAATTTAATGAAAAAAATTGACAGGAAAAAAAGTAGGAATTTTGCATGCAAACTAGAGTTGTTTTACATTAATGAAGTTGCTGATCATGATCGATGAGTGAGCCCTATGAGACCTTGGATGCAAATAGAAAATGTTTAATTAATTCCTTGCATTCTTGTCAAGTAGCTGTTTTTATAATCACTTTAAATTGTATTATCAGTGTAATCTGTAAGAGACAAATATTCACCTAGTGTGTCATTTTATAATTTCTACATTAAAAAACAAAACAAAACAACAACCACAAATTAAAAACAAAAAACAAACAAACAAACCAAAAAAAAAACAAGATGCCACATTATATTGAAGACAGACAACTTAAGATATGTTGTTCTGTAATATCCAGGATGAAAAGATTTAATTGCTTTTCTCAATTTAAAAAAATGTTTTGGAGATTTTTGCTTTCCATTTCTGAGAATTATGAACCTCACAGTGAATCTGAATATTAAATATACTGTAATAAAGGTTAATGAGCTTACAAACCCATACAATATACAGACCAAAACAAATGCTTTTTAAAAATAATATTCATTTCACCTTTTTCAAGTCTTTACAATTGGGCAATTACCACAGGAAGCCCAATTCATTTGAATCAAGAACAAAAAAAAAATATTAAAATTGAAATGGGAGCTCTACTATTAGGTAGTAGTTGTTTTGAGTTGTTTTACAGTTTCATTTACATGCAGTCATGATCAGTGTAACCTGGAAGAGAGAATTCTTGTTTCGTGTGAAGACAGCTATTTATCTGTGTCATTCTACTCTACATATATTACAAAAACAAGATGCTACAATACTGTCAAGATAGAAAAATCTAAATAGAATGTTCTGCAATGTTCAGTTTAATTGAAGGTGTTGATGGTTCAGTATTTATGTGAATGAAATCAGTTGGAGGGATTTTGGATTCTATTTCTGAGAATTTTGAACTACTACTACAAAGTCGGTTTATATAAAATCTGATTGAATCTGAATATCACTGTGGTGACTGAGCTTGAAAGCCTTATAATTCTCAGGAGACTGAGGGGTAAGAGTTTTTTCCAAACCCTAATCAAGCAAATGCTATAACTGACCAAAGCTTGATCTATAATCTTTATTTTAACTTTTTCAACAAAATGCAATCTTTGACTGCCTATTAGCACAGGAAACCCAATTCATTTGAATACAAAGTATCTAAAATCATTATTTATCTAAATGGGAGTTCCGCTATTAGGTAGTACCTAATTTTTATATTATAAGCTAATATCTCAATCTTGTACCGTTCTCCGTCCGACTTGTAGCATGAATAAAACGAGATGTCCGTCCCTAGTGCAATTGTGTCTGTTGTTATTGTGATAATGCAGTTAAGCGAGTAAATGCTTTATGCTCGTTCACAGAGTGTATAGAGTATAACGGTATTTACTGATAGAAATAACAGCAGCTCAAATGAGGCACACGGAACAGGATTACTCCCAAGGCTTCTGAACTCCTAACTCAAAACCACGCCGGGTATACAGTAACTTACTTGTAAATGGTCTTGAGGTCATCGGCCCTGCAAAAATATTGTTTGGTTGTTAAGTCACAACTTCATCATGTTTACAGAGAAACGTTTTTAAAAAGTCTAGTGTGTTCTTAAATAATAGTTTTTTCAATCGTTTCTGCATTTAGAATAATGAACTTGCATCAAAGAGTTGTTGTTGCTGCTGCTGCTCCTGTTGTTGTTGTCGTTGTTGTCCATGAGACATTTACATACTAGTTATACGATGATTTCGAGTGGAATACCGTGGAATATCCACAGTATGCCACGAGAACCATTGTTTAACTATTTTATCCCATGCCATAGAAAATACAGCTAATAGGCCATATGCACTAACAGGTCACGTAACCCTATCTCCCCTAAATCAAACAGTACCGTCAAAATGAACGCCAGAAATAGAAAGAGCATTTCGATGTTACTAATACTGCAAAGTTGCGGCTTATAAGATAAATAAGAGAAAATGAAACGACAGCAAATTTAAGATAGGACATTTTCTTAAGCTTCGTTCGAAAAAACGCGTTGGATAGGCATGAGCTTGCCATCCATCGCGTTTTTGCGAACGAATCTTGAGAAAATATCCAATCTTAAATTTATTGTCATTTCTCCAGTATGACACCTTATGAGCTGAAACTTGGTACTTTTACTAATATCGAGGTGCGCTTTCTATTTTTGGAATTCATTTTGACGGTGCTGCTAGATTTTGGGGAGATGGGGTCACGCGCGTGACCTGTTAGTGCATATGGCCCTTTACCGCAATTTTTGATTGGCTGTGTTTTCTATGGTGTGGGATAAATGGATTTATTCGACTCACCTCTACCGTTACAGAAATTACCATTGCAGCATCTAATTGAACAATTGTGTAAAATGTGTTTACTCCGCCTCATAGCTCGGTCACACAGTCGTTGACAACTTTTCTTGCTTTCACAGTCAGCTATATAAACGGTTCGGCCACTTCTATATGATACCTTAACAAAGGAGCACAAACTACCGCGTCTGCATGATCGAATTTTTACACGGGAGAGACAGTCCCTGCTTGAGAGAGCGGAAGCACATTTGTAACACTTTAGGCGACGGATCTCTAAAAAAAAAACACCGAGTTTTATGCGACGGTCGATGGGTAATATCAACGACACTAGTGAAAAACGTCTGCGCGCGCGCCTGCGTGCATATTACGACGTTTTCCTAGGAAATGTGTGAGTTTTAGCTTGAAATAAAATGCTCGTGTTCTCGGTGTAAAAATAAAATTTATCTTGTATACTTTTGTGAGACAAAGATATTGCATTAATAAAGACATTATGTGCATAAGTTTATAAAAACACGAAGACGTGAATACGAGCATGCACAGATGTTTTTCACTAGTATCATTATCAACATTATTAGATTACTAGAAAAAGAGGTTATATCATCTCTCGTGTGGATTTTTTTCCATCACAAGTCAGTCAAAAGAGTTATTTGTGGTTAAAAGCTCATGGGTGGCGGTTTTTCCCCTCAGATAACGAAATTCATAGATTTTGGATAGCTGATACTATCGTTGTCCCCGCAGCAAGGCACTCTGGGACTGTTAACTCAGTTAAATGATATGCACCGCGAACAAGAGAGGTGATTGCTTGTTGTTTTTTTCCCTCGGTGTTCTTTAACAAAGTTAATAGTCCCAGAATAAACTGAGGTGCATAATATATGACTATATTAACGTCTCTATCTTATAGCTGGACACAAGTGCCTTACTAATCGAGGAGGGAAATTACAGAGTAGCAATACTGGATACGCTTAAGAAACAACTAGAAATTACTTTTGAATAAACCGAATTAAAGATAAAGATGTTGTTGTTAGTATACTATTCTGCACAATTACTAACAAACAACGTAAAATTAAAAATTACTAACAAAAATCTAAAAAGTCAAAGTAACTGAAACACGATTTTGTTAGCATTACCAGCTGTAGTTGTCGAATTGCCACATGACACAAACACATCTTCGCTGTGAAAACAGTTATGTCTTCCCCATCCTCTAAATGGACAGTCATTTAGTGAGCTTTCATTTCCAGTACATCTTACTTCATCCATCCATATTACACCACTACCTCGAAGCCCATGTGGAACGGTCCCAGTTCGTTTAACAAACTGAAAGCCCAACATACGGCAAACAACGCGAGCATCGTTGATGTCCCAACGATCATCACATACTGTGCCCCATGTTCCATTGTGAAAGACCTCTAATCGACCACTTTCTGAACTATTGAGGCCAACCAGACGAATTGCTGCAAAAAAGAGCATGAAATGATTCTTAATGAGGTTGACTGAATCTTGCATATGATAGTAGAGAACAAACACTATTTATCGGATTTACTTGGGGTTTTCACTGGAATGCTGGCGCTCCGTTTTGATCAAAAAACAATCTCAAAATTCTAATAAATTTTGGCACTAAATTTGTACGTCATTTATGACGTCATCGTGCCAATCTCAAGTGAGACATCAATACTGTTGAATCAGTGTGGATTTCCTCAAACTATCTTTATGACAACTGAGTTTTGGTGCATACAAGGCATTCTTGAGCATTCTACAATTTGTTAACCTCAGTGGGAGGAAAACATAGCTTTTTTAATCATCGTGTCTGCAGAGGACGAACAAGCGAAGCATGTGTTACGAGAGGGACATCGTAAGGAATCGCCTATTCTGTCAACTCGTTTATTAGACTTTGAACAAGAGCTAATTACAAGCTAAGCAAGGGTTGGTACTACAAGGTGGGATAGAGCCAGGCCAACCAGAAAGACTTTCCTTAGTCGGAGTGGCTGTCAGAAGGTGTTCCTTAATCGACCACTTTCCTTATACTTAGGACTGTACTTTCCAATCAACACTGAGTCGTACCCCGAATTTGCCTCGCTAGTTTGTACAAAGACTAAAGAGTGTGCGAGTGTAACAAATATCGACAGTCCTTAAATAACAACTAAACTAAATCTATTTTCCTGTTTACATCACGTTTGGAATCAAAGAGAAACCCTACGTTGGTCTGTTTGGGTTATAGTGAAAGAGGGTGCGTCACACAAGTCGAAATAATACACAAATCCTACAGTCAAATCGGTCAAGGTTACAACACTTAAAATGCTTAACTAGTAAATTACTGAAAAATACATTGAGATTAATAAATACATAATTACTGGAAATTTGTAGCGTAACACATGTTTGTTTATTTTACGAAGATTGATGATATGCGGCTGTTGATAAACTCAAAGAAGTTAAGTACCACTAGCCAAAAGTTATTACACAAAAGTTATTATGAATTATCATAAGAACTTGCATTGATCTTGGTATTCGTATTGGGCTCTTAAATATGAAAGCCAATCCCATAGTTATACAATTTGACATCTGGTCACGAAATGTTGATCATGCGATATTTACCCATTGCGAAACATTATATAGCCAACTGAAATTTGAACTTCCCCAAAACATGTGCCATACAATTACTTAATTGTTACTTAATGTACTCTACAGGATAAATTATCGGTATTTACTGATATAAATAACAGCAACTCAAATGAGGCACACGGAACAGGATTGTGCCCTGAACGCCTTACTCAAAAACATGCCGGGTATACACTAACTTACTTGTAAATGGTCTTGAGGTAGTCAGCAGCCCTGCAAAAATATATTGTTTAGCTGTTAGTCACAACTTCATCATGTTTACAGAGAAACGTTTTCAAAAAGTCTAGTGTATATCAAATGGTACTTAAATAATTGTTTTTCAATCGTTTCTGCATTTAGAATAATGAGCTTCGAGTTTTTATTCAAAAATTGGGGGACGTTTATGTAGAAGATTTTATTTCGGGATAAGTTCGTTCGCGTTCGTATCTGTAATACCCAAACTTGTAAAAATAGAACAGTTTCCCAGGAATCCTCTGGTTAGACCCAGCCAGAAGCCCCATATTTGATCCACGCTGGGAATTGACATTTTTTTTTACTGTGAATCCACAGACGATTCAATGACCATCAATCTCTGTGTCTGGGTACATATATGTGACCATAATGCTTTAAAAATCAGAGAGCATTTCTACCAACTTCAGGTAGTTTTAGGCTTTCAAATGACCGTAACAACCACAGGAAGCCAATAAACTACTTAGACAATACTCCAACAGATAATAATACAAGACTCCAGTTGGTCAGACTCGCTTCATCGAGGAGTAGTAGAGCGGCAATAACATAAAGATGTTGTTGTTAGTATACTAACAAACAACGTAAAATTAATAATTAATTACTGACAAAAAACTAACAAAGTCCAGTCAAAGTAACTGAAACATGAGATCGTTAGCATTACCAGTTGTAGGCCGAAATGGAGTTGTCGAAGGTGGAAGAGGAGTAGGTGCAGAAGTAGCGTTAGATGGTTTAGAAGTTGGGCTGCCACATGACACAAACACATCTTCGCTGTGAAAACAGTTATGTCTTCCCCATCCTCTAAATGGACAGTCTTCTAGTGAGCTTTCATTTCCTGAACATCTTACTTCATCCATCCATATTACACCACTACCTCGAAGCCCACGTGGAACGGTCCCAGTTCGTTTAACAAACTGAAAGCCCAGCATACGGCAAACAACGAGAGCATCGTTGATGTCCCATCGATCATCACATACTGTGCCCCATGTTCCATTGTGAAAGACCTCTAATCGACCACTTTCTGAACTGTTGAGGCCAACCAGACGAATTGCTGCAAAAAGAGCATGAAATTATCCTTATTACCCTGAGTATTCTCAAACAGAGGACACTGGAATTATACACTCATTACAGTGTAAAAAGCTGATTAATTAGACTAATTTTGATCAATAGTAGTTTGTGACGTACCAAGTGCTATTTTGTCATGGGTAAACCAGCGAGATTATTTTTGCAGTGTATATCAAGACTTTTGTAACCCGTTTATCTGTGTGCTAAAACTAAGTTAAGCACAGCTTGCCCAGAGTCTATCTAAAAAGTGTCAAAAAGATGCACAACTTTATTTGCTCGCAAGCATTAAGGCATCCGTTCACCTGTGAACAAGCGAAGGAAAGCTGCTTCACAGAGTATGTGATACACATTACAGACCTATAAACGTACCAAATTTGCCGGATGGAGAGGGCGTTACTGGAATTGTAGTAGGCACAGAAGTAGCGTTAGATGGTTTAGAAGTTGGGCTGCCACATGACACAAACACATCTTCGCTGTGAAAACAATTATGCCTTCCCCATCCTCTAAATGGACAGTCTTCTAGTGAGCTTTCATTTCCAGTACATCTTACTTCGTCCATCCATATTACACCACTACCTCGAAGCCCATGTGGAACGGTCCCAGTTCGTTTAACAAACTGAAAGCCCAGCATACGGCAAACAACGAGAGCATCGTTGATGTCCCATCGATCATCACATACTGTGCCCCATGTCCCATTGTGAAAGACCTCTAATCGACCATTTTCTGAACTGTTGAGGCCAACCAGACGAATTGCTGCAAAAAGAGCATGAAATGATTGTTAATGAGGTTGACCGAATCTTGCAAATGATAGTAGAGAACAAACATTATTCATGTTGCATGCACGCTTTGAGTGTTTATACTCTTCAGGATAACTTATAAGTATCTAATAGCGTTACGAAATGTACACAGTCTATTACAAGGAGTTGTTAAGCCAGGCTCAAGGCTATGCCACGGAGCAAGTATTTGTTGTGTTTAAGACAGTAGCAGTTTTGTGATAATCATATCCCAAGGGTATATTATGTTCAGAGTATTTAAACAATGAGAAGGAATTTGCCACTTTATAAAGGCATCTCTCTCTCCTATAGTACGTCGGTATACTATTCATCGTTTATTTTAATTTACTTTCTCTGTTTTTCAGATTCATTTAGATAACGATATATTCCAGTATATTTATCATATATACAAATATCTCAATCTTGTACCGTTTTCCGACGTCCGACTTGTGGCATGAATAATAGGAGATCCCTAGCCGACTGCAATTGTGTCTATTGTTATTGTGATAATGCAGTTGAGCTAGTAAATGCTTTATGCTCGTTCACAGAGTGTATAGAGTATAACGGTATTTACTGAGAGAAATAACAGCAACTCGAATGAGGCACGCAGAATAGGATTGCGCCCAAGGCGTCTGAACTTCTAACCACAAAACATGCCGGGTATACAGTAACTTACTTGTAAATGGTCTTGAGGTAGTCAGCAGCCCTGCAAAAATATATTTTTTGGCTGTTAGTCACAACTTCATCATGTTTACAGAAAAACGTTTTTAAAAAGTCTAATGTATATCAAATGGTACTTAAATAATTGTTTTTCAATCGTTTCTGCATTTAGAATAATGAACTTCGCGTTTTTATTCAGAAATTGGGGGACGTTTATGTAGAAGATTTTATTTCGGGATAAGTTCGTTCGCGTTCGTATCTGTAATACCCAAACTTGTAAAAATAGAACAGATTCCCAGGGTTTCTCTGCTTAGACCCAGCCAGAAGCCCCATATTTGATCCACGCTGGGAATTGACATTTTTTTTACTGTGAATCCACAGACGATTCAATGACCATCAATCTCTGTGTCTGGGTACATATATGTGACCATAATGCTTTAAAAATCAGAGAGCATTTGTAACAACTTCAGGTAGTTTTAGGCTTTCAAATGACCGTAACAACCACAGGAAGCCAATAACCTACTTAGACAATACTCCAACAGATAATCAGACTGGGAATCCTGTGCGGCCGACACGTGACTCATGACATCATGACTCGATGTGATTGTTGTAGAGCATAGCGGTTGAGTTCCCATTCGTCGGTAAATAGTTCAAGACTCCAGTTGGTCAGAGTACTCCTTTCATCGAGGAGTAGTAGAGCGGCAATAACATAAAGATGTTGTTGTTAGTATACTAACAAACAACGAAAAATTAAAAAGTACTAACAAAAAAACTAATAAAGTCAAAGTAACTGAAACATGACATCGTTAGCATTACCAGTTGTAGGCCCAAATGGAGTTGTCGAAGGTGGAAGAGGAGTAGGTGCAGAAGTAGCGATAAATGGTTTAGTAGTTGGTTTGCCACATGACACAAACACATCTTCGAAGTGAAAACAGTTATGTCTTCCCCATCCTCTAAATGGACAGTCTTTTATCGAGCTTTCATTTCCTGAACATCTTACTTCATCCATCCATATTACACCACTACCTCGAAGCCCATGTGGAACGGTCCCAGTTCGTTTAACAAACTGAAAGCCCAACATACGGCAAACAACGAGAGCATCGTTGATGTCCCATCTATCATCACACACTGTGCCCCATGTGCCGTTGTGAAAGACCTCTAATCGACCACTTTCTGAACTGTTGAGGCCAACCAGACGAATTGCTGCAAAAAGAGCATGAAATGATTCTTAATGAGGTTGACCGAATCTTGCATAATATGGTAGTAGAGAACAAACACTATTCATGTTGCACGCTTTGAGTGTTTATACTCTTCAAGATAACTTTTAAGTATGTAATAGCGTTACGAAATGTACACAGTCTATTACTAGGAGTTATAAAATAACTATGATATAACGCGCGCTCTGATTGGCTCAAACGCGCGAAAAACCGTGTTTCTATAAGAGCATATAAAATGGTTTTCAACAGTGTCAAGAGTTGGATTTTTTTTTTGAAATACAAAATGGCGTCGTCCGATGAAGAAAATCCAAATTTTTGTATCAATTTTGACTTCGACGGCCTTGACCAGTTTGATGAGAACGCACTAGCTGAAATAGATGAAGTGGAAAATAAAGAAAATGAATTAAAACAGCCAGCTGAGAAGAAAACAAGATTCACAGAGCTGGAGGAAACAGCGCTTGACGAAATTGTTGCAAGTGCCCCGAGCAAGAAAACAAACTACTCGACAAAGTGGGGAGTTTCGGTGTTCAGAGGTAAGACTTTCAAATAGTTTGATTGAATAATATAACTTTAATTGGTGTAGCTCTAGAAATAATTTAAATTAAAGACAAAATACTATATATATTTCCAAGACATAGTCTCTTTTTTGAACAACAGATTTGTCATGCATGATGTTGCCTTGCGCTTGCTCGGACTCCTCGGTAACTTAATAAAAGAATGATAAATAGTAACAGCATCTCCAAAAAATACACAAATTAACAATTAAACTTTAACAGTATATTTAATTTCAGAATGATGTCAAGAGAGAAATATTGACAAAAATCTTGAAGAAATGGAAGAAAAGGATCTCGACATGGCGCTACGAAAATTTTACGCGGAGGCTCGATGCAAAAATGGAAAAAATTACAGCCGGTCGGCACTGTTGGGGTTTCGTTACGCTATTGAAAGATTCCTTAATGGACCCCCACTGAACAAAGGTTTGAAGATTGGCAAAAATCCAGCCTTCTTTCTTTCTAACCAGATGTTAGATGCTAAAATCAAGCAGTTAAAGCGTGAAGGAAACAACACGATCACCCACAAACCACCCATTGAAAAACAAGATCTTTTGAAGCTCAAGTCAAGCCAAATACTCTTACCTTCAAGTCCACTTGGCTTACTAAGAAATGTGTGGTTCCATACCACCCTCTATTGGTGCAGAAGAGGTTGCGAGGGCCAAAGAAATTTAAAAAAGTCAAGTTTTTCTTTCCACACAGATCCAAACAACAGCCAAAGATATGTAACTATGACACACGACGAGGCGAGCAAGAATCACCCTGGAGGAGTTGTTGATACCGAAAGCAACGAAAAACTTGACAGAATGTACGAAACAGCGTCTTCAACAGATGGTTACACGGCCCTTAAAACATATTTGTCCAAGCTTAATCCTTCCTGTGATGCTCTATATCAATATCCCAAGAGAAATTGGCAGTCAAACGATCCAGTCTGGTTTGAAAACCGGCCTCTAGGCGTAAATAAGCTGTCGACCATGATGAAGGAAATCAGCAAAGAATCAAACTTGTCACAGCTATACACCAACCATTGCGTTAGATCAACAGCCATCACTTTTTGGGCAGAAGCAGGTGTCACAGATCGTCAAATCATGGCTATTTCGGGGCACCGAAATGAGTCCAGTTTGAAAGCTTACCATAACCGACCAAGTTCAAAGAGCCTCAAGGATTGTAGCGACGTCCTTTCAAGCGCTCTTACGGAAATACAACCTCAAATCGTCACCCAGAGCTTGCAGAGTTCCACAGCTTCAAGTCAGAGTAGCCACTTCAGAAGCGAAATAGGCAGCATTTTCTCGACTTGCAATATAGATAAAGTGGAAATACATTATAACCGCTAAAAGGTGAACACACTTTGAGCCAGGCACGTTTCTGAAGTTGAAGTGTTTTTGCTCACGATTTCGAGGTTTTTTCCTGTAACTGAACTCTGAAATCCACTTTTAAATACATGCAAACTTGATCATCGTTTGTTCTGGTCTTTGTATTGACTTTTTGTGGAGAATATTGTCGAATTTTTCATCGCAGTAAAACTATTTTCGCCAGGCTTCAAACTCGCCGGGTTGATAAATGTATGATGCATTTTGATTGGTCGATTGCTTCATTTGACGATGTTAGGAGAATTTGCTGTGTGATCAAGCGAATATTAAAGTCCATTTTACGTTTATATCTTCGTTATTATTGTTGTCGTTATTTTATAAAAAGAACACTCGAAAAGGTTAAGAATCACTCGCCTACGGCTCGTGATTCTAACCCTTTCTCGTGTTCTCCCAACACTCCCGCGTGTTTCTAACAGAGCATAGAAACTAGGAATATATCTTCTAATGCTTAATTGTTAAGCCAGGCTCAAGGCTATATCACGGAGCAAGTATTTGTTGTATTTAATACCATAGCAGTTTTTTTCATAATCATATCCCAAAGGTATATTGTGTTCAGAGTATTTAAACATTAATTAGAAAGGAATTTGCCACTTTATAAAGGCATTTCTCTCTCCTATAGTACGTCGGTATACTATTTATCGTTTATCTTAATTTACTTTCTCTGTTTTTCAGATTCATTCAGATAACGATATATTCCAGTTTATTTATCATTATATATACAAATATCCCATTCTTGTACCGTTCTCCGTCCGACTTGTAGCATGAATAAAACGAGATGCCCGCCCGTGCTGTAATCGTGTTTGTTGTTATTGTGATACTGCAGTTAATATCAGTGCTCGTTCACAGAGCATATAGAGTATAATGCTATTTACTGATATAAATAACAGCAACTCAAATGAGGCACACGGAACAGGATTGTGCCCTGAACGCCTTACTCAAAAACATGCCGGGTATACAGTAACTTACTTGTAAATGGTCTTGAGGTAGTCAGCAGCCCTGCAAAAATATATTGTTTGGCTGTTAGTCACAACTTCAGCATGTTTACAGAAAAACGTTTTTAAAAAGTCTAGTGTACTGATATCAAATGGTACTTAAATGATTGTTTTTCAATCGTTTCTGCATTTAGAATAATGAACTTCGCGTTTTTATTCAGAAATTGGCGGACGTTTATGTGGATTAAGATTTTATACCGGGATATGTTCGTTCGCGTTCGTATCTGTAATACCCAAACTTGTAAAAATAGAACAGATTCCCAGGGATTCCCTGGTTAGACCCAGCCAGAAGCCCCATATTTGATCCAAGATGGGAATTGACATTTTTTTTACTGTGGATCCACAGACGATTCATTGACCATCAATCTCTGTATCTGGGTACATATATGTGACCATAATGCTTTAAAACTCAGAGAGCATTTGTAACAACTTCATGTAGTTTTAGGCTTTCAAATGACCGTAACAACCACATGAAGCCAATAACCTACTTAGACAATACTCCAACAGACAATCAGACTGGGAATCCTGTGCGGCCGACACGTGACTCATGACATCATGACTCGATGTGATTGTTGTAGAGCATAGCGGTTGAGTTCCCGTTCGTCGGTAAATAATCAAGACTCCAGTTGGTCAGACTCCTTTCATAGAGGAGTAGTAGAGCGGCAATAACATAAAGATGTTGTTGTTAGTAAAATTAAAAATTACTAACAAACAAACTAATAAAGTCAAAGTAATTGAAACATGACATCGTTAGCATTACCAGTTGTAGGCCCAAATGGAGTTGTCGAAGGTGGAAGAGGAGTTGGTGCAGAAGTAGCGATAAATGGTTTAGTAGTTGGTTTGCCACATGACACAAACACATCTTCGAAGTGAAAACAGTTATGTCTTCCCCATCCTCTAAATGGACAGTCTTTTAGTGAGCTTTCAATTCCAGTACATCTTACTTCATCCATCCATATTACACCACTACCTCGAAGCCCACGTGGAATGGTCCCAGTTCGTTTAACAAACTGAAAGCCCAACATACGGCAAACAACGAAAGCATCGTTGATGTCCCATCCATCGTCACACACTGTACCCCATGTTCCGTTGTAAAAGACCTCTAATCGACCACTTTCTGAACTGTTGAGGCCAACCAGACGAATTGCTGCAAAAAGAGCATGAAATGATTCTTAATGAGGTTGACCGAATCTTGCATAGGATAGTAGAGAACAAACACTATTCATGTTGCACGCTTTTCAGAGTGTTTATACGCTTCAGGATAACTTTTAAGTATGTAATAGCGTTACGAAATGTACACAGTCTATTACTAGGAGTTGTTAAGCCAGGCTCAAGGCTATGCTACGGAGCAAGTATTTGTTCTGTTTAATACCATAGCAGTTTTTTTGATAATCATATCCCAAAGGTATATTGTGTTCAGAGTATTTAAACATTAATTAGAAAGGAATTTGCCACTTTATAAAGGCATCTCTCTCTCCTATAGTACGTCGGTATACCGATTCATCGTTTATCTTAATTTACTTTCTCTGTTTTTCAGATTCATTCAGATAACGATATATTACAGTGTATTCATATCATTATATATACAAATATCCCATACTCCGATTTGTAGCATGAATAAAACAAGATGCCCGCCCGTGCTGCAATCGTGTTTGTTGTTATTGTGATAATGCAGTTAATATGCTCGTTCACAGAATATATAGAGTATAACAGTATTTACTGATAGAAATAACAGCAAAACAAATGAGGCACACGGAACAGGATTGCGCTCAAGGCGTCTGAACGGCCGGGCATTTCCGGTTTCCAAAGAGCGCGAGATTCAAACTCTTAATCATGAGATTCAGGTCATCTAAACAAAGGAATTTGCCGAAAATTGCGACACCGAGAGACATTAGAACCAAAATAAAAATCAAAGTATGATATTTTTAAAAAATCGACAGGTCGGAAATCAGAGTCGAAAGTACAAACTACCATTTCCCGTCAAAAACATTCTCGGACCTTTCAAAAAAAGGTGTTCAATGCCAGTTTTAAAAAGGGACTACTTTTGGGGTTTTAAACAATAGATCCCAAATTGAAACCCGAATAATGTCTCAAAAACTAAACTTTTAAAAAAAATCGACACCCTGCAAATGAAAGAACCTATATTAAAGATAATGTGTCTTAAGTTTGACGATCATTGTTTTCAAAAAACGTGTTCAATCGAGTGATTTTATTTTTAGAGAGCCTTAGCACGCTTCATTTGGCGAGCAATGTTCAACAAGATTTCGTCTTTTGGGTGCTTTTTATTTACGTGCTGAGTTTTTTACAACATCAAATGTTTTAGTCAAAAGTAAGAATCAACGCAAGCAGTAATCAACGAAGTAATTTGAATTTCCCGCTCAGACACTGCCAAACCCTCGCGTGGCTTGATTATTCTGACATGATCGCGTTTCTGTTGTGCTATTTCAGCACTTCATAGCCTTTAAAACATCAAGAATCTGATAGAAAGAGAAATATTTTAGAGACAGGGGCATTTTATTGGATAGAAATAACATCTGATGATGACTTATTTCAATAGTTTCTGCTTTGTTTACATAGCGTTACTACGGCCGCTCGTTGGATTTGTCGGTCAAACACTGAGTTTTATCATTTATAAAGTAGCTTTTCTACCTCTAAATTACTCTAAAAACGAAATTGTTTTCTAGGTTTTAGATGATTTTGTTTGATAACTGTCTAAATCCTCACTTAATAATTTGGTATATCTTCATTATGCATGCCAATTTTCAAAAATCTCTCAACCGTAGTAAATGTCCGCGAGAACATTAACAATAGGCATTCTACCCGATGTCCTCACCCAAAAGCACGCCGGGTATACAGTAACTTACTTGTAAATGGTCGTGTGGTAGTCAGCAGCCCTGCAAAAATATTGTTTGGCTATTAGTCACAACTTCATCATCTTTACAGAGAAACGTTTTTGTGGTTACTGGCTTTATGCCAGTAACACACTATGTCATGGTCTTTATGCGTACGAGTACGTGTAATTCGGAAATCGCCGAAGTACAGGTGAGATGTCAAGCCGAAAGATATGCGAACTACGTGCGACGGTCCGATGGTGTTTAAGTCGATTATTAATAATCAAATATAGGGTTTGTGGTTATAAATATATGTTTTGAGACCAAACTGTTCAGTTTAGTTCATAAATATATCTGTAGGGGAAATGTTTGATCAATTCTCGATAAACGTAGTATTGACGAAGCCGTTCGGAATGAAATAGGAAACTTAAGCACGGAAATTGGAAACATGGGGCGATATTTTACTGTAGATCAATGGCTTTGGGTCGTAGGCGTTTATAATGTGCATTTAGTAATTAGAGGTGCGAAGGTAAGTTGATCGTAATTTATATTTCTCAATGGTTCTGTTACATTTTATATAGTACTTCAGTTTTCATTTTGCTTATGTAGAAATTTAAATGAACTTACCGTGTCTAAAGGTTGGAAGGTTTTCGATTTGTAATAGGCAAATCTTTGTATTGTTTGCACGTCACGGCATAGGTGCCCAAAATTTGAATTAAAATTTTATTTCTCGTCCTATCGATAAAACTGTGTTTGGAGATAATTTTTGAGCCGAAAGCGAAATAATTTGATGCACAAGATGTTTTATTCGCCCCAGCAAGAGTTGTTATGTCACATTACTCAAACTGTAGCGTATTGCTCCACATGATACCAACATTTCAGGCCGTTTCAGAACCGTGAATAATATAAAAGTACTTTCACGTAAAATACGAATGTAAAGTCTGTGACTATATAGAATTTTCTATATTTGATGTAATCAGGCACAGCTTTAATTGATTCTTGTGAGACTTTGGAAAGACTAAAAATATATTTTTACTTTAATATGTCTAATATGATAAGAATTCTACTTGGCTCTAGTCCATCATTGACAATGTAATACTAAAAATGCCAAACGTCGTCTTGGTTTTGACCTCGTAAAATTCAAGATTATCTTGAAGTGTGGTTTATTACTCGTGCCCAGGCCTCTAGGCCGGGAACGAGTTATAAAACGCGATTGTTTCTTTTTATTTTTCTTTCGTCGTCCACGAGAATGCGGCTTTCTTGCGCAACTGGTCACAGGTCACAGTTCTTGATTGGGTAACAGCGTAAGAAACAATGCTCCTCATTCATCACCTTTGAGCGAGTGCGAACTGTTCGAAGCTAGCGAACGCCAGTGAGGAACGTTAGGAATGCAAGATGGCGGACTACAAAGAAAATAGCCTTGAGAGACGGGCTTTTCCTGCAATAGCACAATGTAATTTGGAGCTTTTAACTCCAGGTATACTTTTATACTTATAAGAGCTTCAGAATGGGCTGTTAGTTTGAGCTTCACCTCCAATACTTTGACGAAATATCGAACTCTAAATGGAGTACTTGAAAGAGAATCCTCGCGATAAACATGGATGAACCGAGTATTTCCTATGAGCCGTGAATCTACGAATTTTTCATCCTACATGTTGCTAAACGAACATATGTAGAAGCAAGTCAATTGTATTTCTTATTCAAGCATTTAAGAGATGTTGAGAGGTTTTTGTATTGAATTTTAATACGGAATTCTAAAGTAGACCATGGCATGGAACGGATAGGTTCCATTGACCTTGTTGGTCACGTAACGTCTTGTGTTATTTAAAACATCTGAAACATGAACGACAAAATTCGCGATTTGTTGTTGTGTTAAAAACGCTGCTGTAGAAGTATTTACAGCAAACAATTGAGACACATAGTGAAATAAAACGTTGAATAAACCGGTATATTCGCTGGTAATATTTTGCATGTCGACTGATAGTTGCTGATAGACAAATTGACTAATCAGATATTCTGGAAAACTACGAATTTCTCACCCTACATGTTGCTAAACGAACGCATATAGAGACAAGTCAATTATATTTTCATTCAAGCATTCAAGAGATCTTGAAACGTTTTTGTGATGAATTTTAACACAATTCTGGCCAGACAATTTATTTATATATTTTCATGGAACCAAGGCTCTATTTGACCTGATGCGTTTGGTCACGCAATAGATAATCTGAAACATGAACGAAAAAATACACGATTTGTTATTGTGTCAAAAACGTCGTTGTAGAAGTCTTTACAGCAAACACTTGAGATATACAGTGAAATAAAAAGTTGAATAAACTGGTATATTTTTGCATGTTGGAGATATCTAATACCATGCATGATAATAGAGGGACAGAGGCAAACACTAAGCTGCTGACAGACAAATTGACTAATCAGATATGCTTTAAAGAGGTCAAAAATGGTCTATATTATGTTACGGTTAAGTGAAGAATGCGTGAAACGGCTCGGGGAAGAGTACGAACGGGGCCGGTCCTTGAAGCCTCTCCTCCCAGGGCACGAGTGAACGCACGTGTGCGTCTAGTTGTTGATTTGGTTGAGGCAATTTCTCAACAGAACTTACATGTTTGATCGAAATTTTGTTTTCCGGCCGTGTTTACAATGTACATTTACTAGTTAAAGATGCGAAGGCAGGTAGAACATGATTAATATTTCTCAATGGTTCTGTTACATTTTATATAGTACTTCAGTTTTTCATTTTGCTTATGTAGAAATTTAAATAAACTTACCAAGGGCACTAGGACAAAGTCGGTGTGTGTATGCACTAGTCGAAGTAAACCCCTACCCCCACCCCCAACCAGGGACAGGCCTTGAAATGTGTCTATATCTATATTTGGATTTGAGGCCACTAACCACATGGCCTCATAGAGGTCTATTTTTAAAAAGCCTAGTGTGTATCCAAATGGTCTTAATAGCACAAAGGATGTGATAATTTTAAATAAAAACACAACTTTTTTGAGTTTAAAACAAGACATGTTTCGGCTTTCATAAAGCCATCTTCAGTTGTTGAAGTGATTACAAGTTTAGACTAAATGTATCTACTATTAATAGAATCTAGTTAGATATAAAATTACAACGGTCATTACATAGTTTGAATACTTAAAATATGACATATAAACAAACTAAAAACGAAAGATATATAAACATATTACATATTGATGGTGGTATTAAAATGCTTAACCTGAGTGTTTAACTCAGGTTTAGAAGCCATAATATGAAGAGCTTCTTTTATTTTAAGTTGATAAGGACTATTTGCTGTATCAATTATTTTAAAACTATCTGATGATGCAGCATTTTTACAATCTATGTTAGAAGACAAATGTTTGAAAATATGAGATTGTTTGTCTGAAAAAAGGTGTTCATTAATCTGTGTAGAAAGATGGCGAACTGTTTCACCTATATATCGAGCGTTACAGCTCGAACAAGAAAATTCATAGACCACAAAAGATTTAAGAACATCAGGGGTGGGATCTTTAACAGAAAATAAACGATTTATTTTAAATGAGTGAAAGACTAATTTAATATCTAGTTTATCACAAAAACGTTTGGAAAGCTGCCTAACTTTCTTTTGGGCAAAAGATGAATATTTCCCAATGAAAGGAAGTTTGAAATATCTGGTTTCTGAGTTATTAGTATAGTAGATTGTGGTTTTTGATTAAGATTGGCATTAGAGCTTTGAGTTGTTTGTCAAGATAACTTTGAGTTACCTTGTCAATAAGATAAGAAGGAAAGGTATTACGTTTAAGGGTGGTTTTGATATCAGCAACGTCTTTTTCAAAACCATCTTTACTGTTGTTAATTTTAAAAGCTCTATCTATTAATGTGCGTATTAGTCCTACTTTATATGAAAGTGAGGTGAAGCTATTAAAATTAGTAAGCAGACCAGTATACGTTTTCTTACGATGTATAGAAGTTATGCAAGAGTTGTCCATTAGTTTGTTAATTTTGACATCAAGAAAAGAAAGGCAGTTGTTAATTTCTTTTTCTAACGTAAACTTTATATTAGGATGCTGTAAATTAAGATAGTTAAAAAACTTGATTGCTTTGTCTTCATTATCAAAAATGCAAAAAATATCATCTACATATCTACGATAAAATAAACCTGAGTTTGAAAGTTGATAATTTTCAATCCATTTAGATTCATAAAAACCCATAAAGAGATTAGCTAAGACTGGTGCTAGGGGAGATCCCATTGCTACCCCATCTATTTGATCATATACCATGCCATTGAATAAGAAATGAGTTTGACATGTAGCAAAGGAAAACAACTTTTTGAGGTCAGACTTACTGATTTTAAGATTAGCGATGTGTATCAATTTGTACTGTTTTTCAATCGTTTCTGAGTTTAGAATAATGAACTTCTTCCCTAAATCAAGCAGTACCGTCATACATAGAGTACCGCAATACATGCAGCTAATAGGCCATATGCACTAACAGGTCACGTGACTCCATCTCCTCTAAATCAAGCAGTACCGTCAAAATGAATGCCAGAAATTGAAAGAGCACTTCGATGTTAGTAAAAGTGCAAAGTTTCGGTTTATAAGATGAATAAGAGAAAATGAAACTCGAGTTCATTTTCGTTAATGATCCAATCAGAAGTCAGGATTCACTGAACTTGCAGCAAACTATTTTGTTGCTTGATGTTTGGGAGATAGGGTCACGCGCGTGACCTGTTAGTGTGTATGGCCTCTTACCGCGATGTCTGATTGGCTGTGTTTTATATGGTGTGGGATAAATGGATTTATTCGACTCACCTCTAACGTTACACAAATTGCTATTGCAGCATCTAATTGAACAATGTAAGACTTTTCCCTTCCTCAAAGCTCGGTCACACAGTCGTTGACAACCTCTCTTGCGCCGTGAACAGCCAGCGGTATAACCGGTTCGGCCACTTCTTAATGATATCTTAGCAAAGATGCACCAACTATCGCGTCGGCATGATTCAAATTGTGCACGTGAGAGACAGTAACTGCTTGAGTGCTTCAGTTTACATTTGTAACACCTTAGGCGACGTCCCTCTAAGAAACAAAAGAACAAAAAACAAAACACACACCGAGTATACGTCGGTATACTATTCATCATTTATTTTAATTTACTTTCTCTGTTTTTCAGATTCATTCAGATAACGATATATTCCAGTTTATTTATCATTATATATACAAATATCCCATTCTTGTACCGTTCTAGATCTCCGTCCGACTTAAAGCATGAATAAAACGAGATGCCCGCCCGTGCTGCAATCGTGTTTGTTGTTATTGTGATAATGCAGTTAATATGCTTGTTCACAGAGTGTATAGAATATAACGCTATTTACTGATATAAATAACAGCAACTCAAATGAGGCACACGGAACAGGATTGCACCCTGAACGCCTTACTCAAAAACATGCCGGGTATACAGTAACTTACTTGTAAATGGTCTTGAGGTAGTCAGCAGCCCTGCAAAAATATATTGTTTGGCTGTTAGTCACACCTTCATCATATTTACAGAGAAACGTTTTTAAAAAGTCTAGAGTGTATCAAATGGTACTTAAATAATTGTTTTTTTAATCGTTACTGCATTTAGAATAATGAACTTCGAGTTTTTATTCAAAAATTGGGGAACGTTTATGTGGATTAAGATTTTATACCATGATAAGTTCGTTCGCGTCAGTTCGTATCTGTAATGCCCAAATAAACTTGTAAAAATAGAGCAGATTCCCAGGGATTCCCTAGCTAGACCCAGCCAGAAGCCCCATCATATTTGATCCAACTGAGCTGGGAATTGTCATTTTTTACTGTGGATCCACAGACGATTCAATCTCTGTATCTGGGTACATATATGTGACCATAATGCTTTAAAAATCAGAGAGCATTTCTAACAACTTCAGGTAGTTTTAGGCTTTTAAATGACCGTAGCAACCACATGAAGCCAATAACCTACTTAGACAATATACTCCAACAGATAATCAGACTGGGAACCCTGTGCGGCCGACACGTGACTCATGACATCATGACTCGATGTGATTGTTGTAGAGCATAGCGGTTGAGTTCCCATTCGTCGGTAAATAATCAAGACTCCAGTTGGTCATACTCCTTTCATCGAGGAGTAGTAAATCAATCAACCTTTTACATTGTACTGATATTATTGTCTCAATGCTCATTTTCAAATACTTGACTATGTTATGAATCGCGTTTCATCCTGTTTTTTTTTTTTTTTTTCAGCAATTCGTCTGGTTGGCCTCAATAGTTCAGAAAGTGGTCGATTAGAGGTCTTTTACAACGGAACATGGGGTACAGTGTGTGACGATGGATGGGACATCAACGATGCTTTCGTTGTTTGCCGTATGTTGGGCTTTCAGTTTGTTAAACGAACTGGAACCGTTCCACGTGGGCTTCGAGGTAGTGGTGTAATATGGATGGATGAAGTAAGATGTACTGGAAATGAAAGCTCACTAAAAGACTGTCCATTTAGAGGATGGGGTCGACATAACTGTGGTCACAGCGAAGATGTGTTTGTGTCATGTGGCAAACCAACTACTAAACCATTTATCGCTACTTCTGCACCAACTCCTCTTGTTACTTTGACTTTATTAGTTTTTTGTTAGTAATTTTTAATTTTACGTTGTTTGTTAGTATATACTAACAACAACATCTTTATGTTACTGCCGCTCTTTAAGCATCAGGAAATTGTAGTTTTCTATTCAATTATGATTTTGAAGTTTGTCCGACCATCTCATGTTTACGGTAATTCGTTTGTTTGTGTCCTGAAGCTATAGGTTAGGGTACAGCTTGCCCTGAGTCTATCAAAGTTCGTGTCAAAAAGGTATGTAGCTTTCAATTTGTTCGAATTGATCCACTCCCATTTGAGCGAGCGAAGGAAAGCTGTTTCCACAGACTATGGGATTACGTACACATTGCAAATCAATAATCTTACCAAATTTTACTCACATATTAGGAGTTATTAATTTTTTTGAAATTTTAGAGTGACGTGTCTATATTAGAATTTATTGTTTAGATATATGGTCTGGAGGTACTGAATATAGGTCCACTCTAGTTGTTACAAATTTTATAATCTATATCAATTGCAAATAAATTGGTTACTCACATATTTATACATAAATAGTTTTTATAGATTTCTTATAATTTTTCATAGTTTTTTCAATAAAGTTGGTACTTGGTAACTTACCAAATTTGGATGAAGAGGGCGTTACTGGAATTGTAGTAGGTACAGCAGTAGCGTTAAATGGTTTAGTTGTTGGGTTACCACACGACACAAACACATCTTCGCTGTGAAAACAGATATGTCTTCCCCATCCCCTAAATGGACAGTCTTTTAGTGAGCTTTCATTTCCAGTACATCTTACTGCATGCATCCATATTACACCACTACCTCGAAGCCCACGTGGAACGGTCCCAGTTCGTTTAACAAACTGAAAGCCCAACATACGGCAAACAACGAAAGCATCGTTGATGTCCCATCGATCATCACACACTGTACCCCATGTTCCGTTGTAAAAGACCTCTAATCGACCACTTTCTGAACTATTGAGGCCAACCAGACGAATTGCTGCAAAAAGAGCATTAAATGGTTCTTAATACCAAAGTATTCTCAAACAGGAGATGAGACACTGGAATTATACAATCATTACAGTGTAAAAAGCTGATTAATTTGAAAAATTTTGGTTAATGGTAGTTTGTGACGTACCAAGTGCTAGTTTTGTCATGGGTAAACTAACGAGCTTATTTTTGAAGTGTATATAGACTGAGATTTTTGTAACCCGTTTATCTGTGTGCTAGAACTAATTTAAGCACTGCACAGCTTGCCCTGAGTATATCTAAAAAATGTGAAAAAAAGATACACAACTTCATTTGCTCGCAACCATTAAGGCATCCGTTCACCTGTGAACAAGCGAAGGAAAGCTGCTTCACAGAGTATGTGATACACATTACAGACCAATAAACGTACCAAATTTGGATGGAGAGGGCGTTACTGGAATTGTAGTAGGCACAGAAGTAGCGTTAGATGGTTTAGTAATTGGGCTGCCACATGACACAAACACATCTTCGCTGTGAAAACAGTTATGTCTTCCCCATCCTCTAAATGGACAGTCTTTTAGTGAGCTTTCATTTCCTGAACATCTTACTTCATCCATCCATATTACACCACTACCTCGAAGCGCATGTGGAACGGTCCCAGTTTGTTTAACAACCTGAAAGCCCAACATACGGCAAACAACGAGAGCATCGTTGATGTCCCATCGATCATCACACACTGTGCCCCATGTCCCATTGTGAAAGACCTCTAATCGACCACTTTCTGAACTGTTGAGGCCAACCAAACGAATTGCTGCAAAAAAGCGTGAAATAATTCTTAACACCAAAGTATATCAAATAGGAGACAATGGATAGAATACAGCCAGCAGTTGGACTATACTAGTTGCAGTTAGAGCAAGAGAATTGAAATAAGACATTTAATTATTCCAAGAACGAGTTGTCACTGAATAAGCCATTAAGCCTACTTATATGTATGATAGCCTTTTTATTGAGAGTGCTTTGAATCATCTGAAAATGTAAACATGCATATTCATTGCCAACCAATCACAAGGTGTCGGGATGAACTATGCATGATGAACTCTACAAATAACCGGTTTTTACCGAATACTACTCAGACTTTTTCGTGAACACATCGAAGATGTTTCTCGCGCCATGCGACTTTTTTTTAAGTTTTGATGGCGTATACGATATATAAGTACGATCTCGTCCAATCGGCGCTTCCAATTTTTGATGCTCTCCACAAATGTTTCTATTTTAAAACACCGGAAAGCTTTCATAAAGTTCAGTAGTTTACTCGTTATCTCAGTTATAGCAAGTTTTAATGAACTACATGTACACTGTATCAGAAACACTACATTTTTCCTATAAATAAGAACCTCTTCAAGCCGATTTCTCAATAGACACCTAATTCATAAGAACCATTTCAGCCTGACCGGAAATATTGGGGTTCCTTTGATTCGTTTTGTTTAAACGTACCCCATAAATATTCCACTATTTACACATCATCAAAAACTCCAATACTGTTTGTCAATATAGTTGCATTCTTGCAGAATTTACTTTAAATCGTTACTATAACAGTCTGAATCATTTGAAAAATCGGTGTTATAATCGAGGTTTAGTTTTTGATACATGTTTGGTTATGCATGCCACAATCTTTGGCAAAACTGTTTGGCACGATTGCTGTTCTAAACCATTTTTTGTGCTTCATTTTCCTTGCTTACTTTTTTCATTCCCCCACCCCCTGTTCAAAGGTGCGGTGTCGAGGTAATAACAAGGGTGGTGTGTTCTTTTAGAAAAACCAGGCCTGTGCCATGGCTACCTTCTCAACATTGAACAGGGGGAGGGGGGATAGCGCGAAGTGCATGGTAGATAATTATGCCTGAAGACCAAAAACTGTTGATCGTTCCAACAGTTTTGTCAAGGATTATAGTTACCACAACTGGAGTCTTCATTAATGGAGACAGCGTCGTTGTCATCGGAGTCATCGTTCAGTAAATCAAGTTCTTTCTCCTCAGTGTCGGGAAATTCCGATTCCATGGAAAACCATGAGTCATCTGCAAGAATAGATACACTTGACAAAGGAATACCAAACATGCGGAACTGACTAGTGTACATGTCATAAACGAATTACTCTGTCAGTCTATAGTAGCTAAAATAAGATATACTGATGTTCTGCGGTACTAACCATCTGTAGTCGCTTGAGATCCAGTGTTTAAGCCAGAGAAGCATAGAAACTGAAAATATAGTTCACGATCATTTTGATAAAAATGTTTCTAAACAAGATTAATCTGCCTACTGAAATATAGATTTAAGGTGGCCCGTACCTATTGATTTGTTTGTCAGGCATTAATTTCCGTCGCGTCTTTTTACATTCAAACCTTGTTTGATTTCTGAGAAATTTGCAGCCATTTGTCTTCAAGCCTAGCCTTGAACTTTGCACCGATATTATTTTTCTGTGAATTAGATCAAATATCTCGAGATATCATGGCTATATGAAATCCAAAAACCTAAAGTGATTTTTTTCCTATTTCATTAATCCACTATAAAGGCATAGACAACTACATACAATATGTATCGCGCCAATGTAATCCTTAGAAGTGACGTTACAAAATTTGCGCTTCCTGTTAGGACGCAAAACTACCGCCAAAATCTCAACAAAATTTCAAAAACAGCGAGAACCATATCTGCTATAAGGAAGACCAATTGTAACTTGTGAACAAAATATGGAGACAAGAGAAGGTAAACGTCAATATTATTGTCCGTCTACCACCAGTCAGACTACCAGCGTTAATTTCTACCACTTCTTTATTCCTCCACTTTGATTTTAAGATTTCTCTCTGATTTTCCTCTGGTTTTCTTCTATTTGAGCTTCTAGCTCTTCGCCTTATATGCATGTGCTATAGCTCGACAGTGTTTAGGCTTCAAATCAGACTCTGGACTTAAACTTGAGAAGCCCTTTTCCAAATTGCAGCCACTTAAACCTTTTATGGTAAAACTAAAATTCTGTTTTGGCTGATTTTGGACATCTCGCTAGAAATGTGATTCTGCCTGCCTATACCACATGTAGTACTCTAAAACTACAAATTTATCAACCAATAATCTAGTTCCTAACTATCACGTGGTAAATACATTTTTCCCTTATGAATGATATCTTTGTTCAAAATTGACAATAACTTTTAACTAAATAATTACTGATACGGATTTCAACATTTACAAGGAAGGACATGTGGGGGCATGTGAGCATAGCAACATTCTATATTCCCGGGACAATCTGCGTATGCCACACGTCACCGCATGCCCAACCTTGGACTTCATTAACACTTAAAACTGTTTTGAAATACCGTAGCTATTTGTGATATTTCACGTGTTACAACGCTGAAACTATACTGTATGTGACGGCGCTGTAACGCATGATGACTTTGACAATAATTTATAAATAGATACTAATTAGAATTAATTAATATATATGATGCTAAATTAAAAACTATGACGTAACATTATCCTCAAGCAAACTTGCCGAGTAGTTGTTGTGACCGCGAGGTGAACGTTGCGAATCTGTATTACCTCGACTTTTACAGATTTTTTCGAATAGTTTCCTGGACATTTCTAGTATGGGATAGAACAAGATCTTAACATACCTGCTGCCAAGTGTCGTTGTCTTTGCTGCACTAGGCATAATTCAGTAAGCGTTCAAAAGGAAGCAACTACATCGAGTCGACGTTTTAGCCGCCAAGATAAAACCCTCATGGTTTGACTCGATGTAGTTGCTTCCTTTGAGTGCTTACTGAATTATACCTAGTGCAACAACGACAACGGCACTAGGCAGCAGGTATGTTAACATCTTGTTCTATCCCATACCTAAAAAAATTCGCGAAACAATTCGACAGAATTTGTAGACGTTGAAGTAATACAAATTCGCAACGTTTACCTCGTGGTCACAAAATTACACTCTCATATTTGCTTGAGGATGGTATTGACGTTTAGCTCTTCATGTCACAAGTTACAATTGGTCTTTCTTATAGCAGATATGGTTGTCACTGTTTTTGAAATCTTGTTGAGATTTTGGCAGTAGTTTTGACTACATAACTTTGCGTCCTAACATGAAGCGCAAATTTTGTATCGCCACTTCTAAGGATTAAATTGGCGCGATGCATGTTGTATGTAGTCGTCTATGTCTTTTTACTGGATTAATGAAATAGGAAAAAAATTCACCTTAGATTTTTGGATTTATGACCAATTTTTCTCACAAAGCTACTTTTAAAAATCGTCTGATATCTCGAATTATTTGATCTAATTCGCAGAAAAGTCATTATCGGTGTAAAGTTCAAGGCTAGGTTTAAAGACAAATGGCTGGACATTTCTCAGAAATTGGACAAGGTTTTGATGTAATAAGACGCGATTTAAATTAATGCCTGACAAACAAATCAATAGGTACGAGCCACCTTAACTAATGCAGCTAAATTGTTTACAAGGCACAATCACTTCCTCATAAGAAAATAGTCTATTCATAAAGCTAATCTGATCGGAAGTTGTCCTTCAAAATCATGTTCTGAAATTCTACAAGAAAAGAAGTGTGTACGACTGTGGCCAGGAACGAGGGTCTGATCTATTTTAATTATCGCAAGACAGACAACGCACTTAAAGATTTACTGCGTGGTACCCAAATTATGCCATTCAATATAAATGTACGACTCTTAAAACTCCAATGTATGTGGGCTTAGCCTCACTTCTGAGGTAGAACACAAAAACAGAACCTAGAATAGCAAAAAAGCAACTCCTTGATTCGAGGATAAGTCTGCATGTATTGGAATTTAAGAAACATGAATAAAATTCGAACAAAAATAATTCATTTCGACCATGGTATTTCAACGATTCTTTTTTTCCAGCTACTAATTATTCTAATAGTTATTCAGAAATGAATTACAACTGATTCATAAAAGTTGATAGTTTCAAGTAGTTTTCACAATTTTTTGTTTTTAAAAAGTAGTTTGATCTCCGTACAGTTTCCTAAAAGATACCAGTTCCGACTGGTTGATCTGTGCACGGAAAACATTGAAAATTACATTATTACTGTTAAAAAACTGTTTGTAGCCTTTCAAGGAGTTGATATAGTATCTACATGGCATTAAAAATGTTTCTCTGGAAATATAGATAACGTCGTCAACAACGGTTGAGTTAGACTATCTTATAATTATAAAGAAATCATTATATATATCATATATGAGGGACTTCACATAGCTAAGACATGAGACAAACAAAACAAAAAATTAAACAAAACAAAATAAACTCACCAAGATTAACAGAAAAAAATTCATCTTCACCTTCAATGTGGATTAGCTAGCAGTTCACATCCAAATGCAACGAAACGCATTAGCTTGCTTTTGTATCACAGTAATTTACATTTGTTGGAAGTTTCGAGAATTGTCATTCCAATCAAGATGTTTTCAAGGTTTTTTCAAGGTTGAATGCCGTTTTAAGTGGACAAAAAAAGTGATGGCAAACTATAAATATCTCTCCAGTGGAACTTCCTAAAATTCCCTGTAGAACCATCTTAAAACTTGTCAAGAAATTCAGCTTTATAGATTTTTAGCATAGTACAAGCTTACCTATAAGTTACAAGTAAAACACAAGCCAGAAAGAATGGAACCTAACTATAAGCAAAAGTAAAGCTGGTCTGGTTACATTACGTAAAGCAGTGCCATAATCATAGAAAATGGCAGAACTTCTAATATGTATTCATTTTTGTTAATATAGGCAAAAGCAATTGTTAAAGCAACATAGGTAGACTCAGTGTTACATTTGATGAGAGAAGACAATGACATTGCTTTTGATTCAGTTGCCCGTGACTGACCAGGCTAAAAATACACAGCACAAGTGACTGTCTCCCTTATTTAAAATTGTGGTTCTTTCAATATACTAAAAAAACAATCAGTCCCGTCCGTGCGCACGTCAAAAATCAAATTCTATTGTTTGAGAGCCTTGCGTGCACGATGGCGAAACTACTTAAAATAGCCTTAGCCGTCACGAACATCGCACAGACATCAATACTGAGTTTCGCTCTTTTAGTGTTATATGGTTTCTTGATCGGGGTGATTAATTTGCATTTTCGAGAAAAATTATTGCAATTGACTTTGAAAATTTGACATTTTAGACAGCATGCACCCAAAAAAAAAAATCATTAAAACATGAGCTTTCTCCGTGTTTAATTTTTTGTAATTCAAAGCTTTTTCGGACATAAAACGTGGTCCACGGGTAAGATTGCAAGCAGTTTTGGAAGCGCGTTTTCAAGCACGTCTTTGCTCGAGTCACCATGCGAATTCCAATGAGCGATTAATTCTGCAAGAACTACATACAAAAAATGTTTCATACGAAATGGCTCCTATACCTTTTCTAACATTGAACTAGGCAATTATTTCCTTGATAAATGTACGTAGCAGATGATAAAATATAATTGGTCAAATTTCTGGAATGTATATCACTCTGGAATAAGTATAGGAAATCGCACGATCTTGAGTACAATTCGGAATTAATAGGTATACGAGTAATGTTTTGAAAGTTCTCAAAATAGGACGAGCCTTTAGGCGAGTCCTATTTGAGAGTTTTCAAAACATTACGAGTAACTATTAATTCTGAATTGTACGAGAAGATCGTGCGATTTTTTATTTATAATACACTATACAAAATTTCGTTGCCATAGCGACTTAATAGGTACTCTGCACAGTACAATTAACGATATAATTGTACTCCTCTCGTCCAATCAGAATCGAGTAATTTTGTATAGTGTATTATAAGGCCTAAAACCATGTAGTAAAAACATACTGCTTGTAATCATATCACTGCCAGGGACCGCGTATTTCTACCAACAAAGCTCAGTACTGCAAAGAGTGAACATGGAAAAAAGGGTATTCTTTCAATAATTTTAATTTTTGGTGCACGCTGTAAAAGTTTTGTATTTTGAGTTGGAATATAATATGCGACATTTTCGATTTCAATTATCTATGTATATTTTAATATGCGGATTCAGTTGTTTCTCTTTTTGTAAATATTATATATGTATATAATTTGATGTGTGAATAAATAAAAGTCTAATCTAAGGTCTATTTTCAGTTAAACGTTGTTATCATTTTCAATTCGGTCGCGCACGATACTTCTCGCCGAGATAAATTCTGCAAAGTAGGTATTTACAAACCATGTAAAATATCGTATTGTTAGCAAATAAGCCGACAAAATTTATTTGGAAAGTTCAAGAACTAAACTTTGATTTTAAGTGGTTGTCCCCCCTTGTCCCCTCAGCGGTTTCAGAGATAGAGCGGTTTGAAAACTAAGAAAATTTGCCATCGTGTTCCAGAAGATGACAAAAATGCCGCGCCATACTCAGGTTTTCCCATAGTAAATTTGGAAAATCCAAGGAAACCTTAAAGTGCTAGAAGGGATGTTATTATTATAAAGCTTCCTTCCCGCCAAAAAGCCTTCCTTTTATGTTTTTTTATTAGTATGAACGCTTCCAATTCAAAAATGAAGCAGAAGCAATCCGGTCCAAGTCTTGTTAATTAAGAGAAAACATGTTCCTCATGGCGACATTCCAGGCAAGAAGCCTACAAAAAGCAAATGTCATAAACCTACGTCAAGAAAATCCCTGATTCATACAGCATCAGTTTTACATAAATAAGCTTTGCTAAATTTGCCAAGCATTATATTTCCGCTGTAGTTATATCGGTATCTCGACTTTCATAACGAATCGGAGCTATGAACATACTGACATGATAAACTGGCTTACAAAAAATCTTATCTGGAAAATATTGCTTCTGTGCACTCTAACAAGACATGAAGTGTTAAGGTTTGCAAACTTTTGGATCGATGTATCGCTCAATAATGGAACGACCAGAAGGCGCCTTTCTGCAGGCGAATATTTACAAAGCTGAAATGGCAGTAGATGACTTTCCGGCATCGCCAGGAAAGGTAACTGAACTTGTTGCTGTCAATTCGAATGGATATGATGGATCTACACAGTGTATAAGTCGTTATTCTCGAAAATATATATTCTTGATCGATAGTGTTGCTGTTTGAGAACCTCTATTGATGTTATCACCTCGGTGGTTGGAGTCAACATTACTAAGTTAGAATTTCATTTTGAACAATGATCCTTTGCGCACTACTGTCCAACCTCCTCTGGCCTAGCCAATCAAATTCAACTTCAAAAGCTGCACTCAAAAATTTCAAATTTGCACTCAAAAATTTCAAATTTGCACTCAAAAATTTCAAAATTGTCCAAATTTTCACTCCGCTGCAAATTAAAAGAATGTTAGATAAACTAAAAAGCTACAGCTATGTCGAGAAATATTTTTTCAATGGTTTCGGCGTTTTAGCGGGAATTTTTTGTACAAACGCTCGTCGCCGATTTCCCGCTCAAGCATTCCATTCAGCCGACTGAACTTTGCAAGTGAATCTCAGTTGACAAACTGTTGGGGAAGGTTTGTATTTATTGCCTCTATGGACTCTTACGAAAGCCTTTTTCCAGTACTTAGATGTCTTAAATATCCTAAAATCTAGCAAGTGAAGAAGATGAGATTAACTTTTCAAGGAAGAGATGCTCACTGCTTTTTAGTTTTCGTAGGAGATTCATCATTATTGCTGAATTATAATCGTGATTGTCCGAAAATTCGCCTCGTGTATAAAATAGACAACTTCAATTTTTCTCCTGACAATTCTAAGCTGACATTTGAAAACCTTGATATTATTGCAGCTTTCATCATTATGTGAGTAGAAGAGAAAAGAAAATGCCAATAAGTTTCTGATGAATTTGTCTTCTGAAATGGCACGCACTACGGGATTAAGCTGTTGGTCGAGAAGTACAATGGTGACGAAGAAGTGGGATTGACCCAACAAAACTGTGAGCTTGTAAAAAGTTTTGATTCCAAAATACAATATTCTCCGGAGCAAAACATTTTTTATATCAATTCTCTGAAAAATGAACAGATTTAGAATTCTCTGAAGCTCCAAACCATGAGCATCAAATTTGTTTTCTTGCATGACTTTTTATAGGTACAGCAATGAGTAAAAAAGTAACGAAAATTTTTTATTATGTATATGATTAGCAAATAATCACATGATTTTTTTCGTGCAATTTAGAATAACTTAGGACTCAAAAAATTTTTAATGATTACAAATTGCACTCGCCCTTTTTTCCTCGCTAAACAAATTAAAACAATTAGCAAAAAGTCCCTGCGCGTCTGCACACCGAATCAGGGGGGAATTCTGAGCTTCTCTGAAAAAAAGCAAACGGATTTTTGCTAGTGAACTGAGCTGATTTTAAAATGAATAGCACTGAAAAGGATAGAAAATTAGTTTTTGCTTCATTTTGCCGACTTCAAGCTGTCGTAATTGGGCTGTAAGTAATTTTTTTTGGTGCTGTAAACAACATTTTTGCACTTTTGTTGAGTTTGCTTGCTCGATCGTCGCCAAAAAGGTCGTGGTCTTTACTGAATTTTAAAAGGAAGAACTAAGTTAAAGCTGTCTCAATAGAGTTTCTAATACCATAAAAATGAAAAAAAGACGAAAAATAATTATTTAAAGGTATAAGAAAAATAACATATTTTTTGAACAAAAATGCTGGAAAGCTGAAGTAACTGTAAAGTTTTCAAACCCAGCTCCCATAAGAGATACGACGAGCATACCCGATCCTTTAAAGGCTGACAGCCTTGGGATTTTTTCCCACCTCCTCGACTTGTTGTTCAAGACGTGTTCTGTGGCGTTGTTGTGCCCTCACCTTTACTGGGTGAAGTCCTCATTTTATACATGCACATTATATAGTAGTTTTACAATGATGTAGTTTATGTTGGATGTTTTATGAATAAAGCGGCTTTGGGCCCCCTTGGCCCATAGCCATAATACTCCAAACCTGGGTGTGTTCTTTTATTGTCTTGCCCAGTAAACGAGCTTCAGGAAAAGCAGCGCTTGAATTTTGATGGAATAGCAATGGGAAAACATAAAGGAAAATATTTCCTCGTGAATAGGAGATTTATGTTTTCTTATTGCTATTTGTATTTAGGATCCACGTGAGTGGCATAGAAGTATTTAGTAATGCTACAAGTAACGTGAGACCGTTTTTCGGAAATAGCAATTGCATTCCCCCCCCCCCCCCCCCCTCTTACAGCACGTGAGCAGCCACACGGCGCCACTCATTCCAACTTTGACTTCGCACAGGCTGACAGCTTTGGAATTTTTTCCTTCCTCCTCCCCTTACCTTCCTCGACTTGTAGATGTCTTGTTGTTCAAGACTTGTTCTGTCGCGTTTTTGTGCCCTCACGTACCTTTATTGGGTGAAGTCCTGATTTTATACATCCACATTATATAGTAGTTTTACAATGATGTAGCTATAGTTTATGTTGGTCCATAGCCATAATACTCCAAACTTGGGTGTGTTCTTTTATTGTCTTGCCCAGTAAACGAGCTCCAGGAAAAGCGCGCTTGAATTTTGATGGAATAGCAATGGGAAAACATAAAAACGATAATTGCTGAATGGCGTTGAAGATGTAGTCATGCAAACATGAACAATGCTTTTTGGACATAGACTATTCATTTAATCGTAAGATACCAAGCGATATATTTGAATAAAGGAGGAGCGCGTGTCCTTTTATCAGAAAATGTCATAAGGCGAATCACTTTATTATTCAAAACAATCCAGTAATCCAGTCTTGATTCTCCACCATCGCAATAAAAGCATCTTGGTCCATTAGTATAATCATCCAATCTATTTCCTTGCGTTAGGAGCAAGGATGGCACAGCTGGTTAGTGCGCAGCCTTCGGTGCGAGGGGTCCCTAGTTCGATCCCCAGTGACCTCGCATTCTTGTTTCAACTTCTTTCAACTCGAAGTAAAATAAATTACCTTTACCGTTACCTTTTATTTGCGTGGTTGTCGTCTCTTTCTCTAACAAAGGAAATTATCCATGTATATATTAATGTCTGATCTATTGTAAATTTGTTTCTATTTATGGAGAAACATTCTACTCTATAAAAGAAGCCATTTAGTACCATTATCGACGAGAATAGTTTACAGAATAATCCGAACGAACTTGCGATTATTGAAAACTCCGATCAGAATGATTTAAACGTCAAAAGAAACTTTAATCTATCCCTAGATTGCTGGTTTTTTTAAATTATTTTTTTTTTGCCGCGACGCATTTTGTGATCAAAAAGCGGAGGTGCGCCTCAAACAAAACCCAGTCGAGCCACCTTAAAGCGTCAGCTTTCGAGGAAGTCATGATAACGAGGCACACGAGACTCGAGGGGGTAGAGAGAGAACACTCCGAACGTTTTATAAATGAGCCCCTGGCTTAGGAGAAATGACCAACCACTCCCCGTGCTCTCGAAGTAAAATAATTGCCTTTAACTTATAACTTTTATGATTAAGTTTTGACAGGTGACAAGTTTTGATTATATCATACTGCTACCGAACGACCCATTTCTAACAAAAAAGTGAGGTGCTGTGCATGGGATATGACCAAGCCCAAAGCCGCGAGAACCGTTTGTGATTACAATAATGCACACACATAGATGTTGTCATAAAATTTCAATAAACTGGATGATATTATATCTATTCCACAGTCAAATGTTGTTCCAGTCATAAATACATGCATGTACTGTGGAATAGATACTGCCAATTTGAAGCAAGGGGTCAGTTGCACTAAGCCTACTAAAAACTTGCAATAATGAATAGTTAAGCTTGCGGAATTTATTTAGAAATGTGCACACAAATAAATCGGCAGCATTATTTTTATTATTATCATTATTTGTAAAACTGAGCTCATTTCTATAGTACGATAACTACACTAATGAATTTTGTTTCCATGCAAGCATAGTGGGTCATTTTAACGATAGCAATTTGCAAATAAAAGGACTGCTTTTTGTGAGACATTCACAAAAAAGCAGCCCATCTATTTGAACTTGGATCGGTTGAATTCAATCCATGTCGTGGAAATCTGCCACTTCATAAGGTTGATCCTTGTATCCCGGTAATCTGGGTTTTCTTTTCTTGCTTTCAATGTCAGAATTTTTATCTATCATAAAAAAGAAAAGAAAATATTTGTTCATTTTACACTAAAACCACAGCTGCCAATTTGCATTATTTTTGACTAGATTTTGTATAAGTGAAAAACGTGCGGTTTTTCCCACTGAAGTACGGGAATTAACGGGTACGGAAACGTACAATACGGTCTCGGCTTCCGCAGTATACGGAAAAAAAAAAAAAAAAAAAAACGCATCAGGATGATCTTTTGTGCATAATGGGCTCAGAGCCGATCAGAGTTGAGATTATGGCACATGTGCAGTTAATAAAACACAGGGGAAATTCTGCCCGGGGCAAGCGTACCACAGTTTAGCTCATATGAAATCAGTATGCAATTAAATCAGTTGCTACGTCCTTCCATGGATTAAGCCAAAACATGACCACCTTCCTCATCACAATCTACCATATACAAAAATGTTGAAAATTCTTTGAAAATATTTGTTTGGTAATTCTAGCCGCTGTGTATAGGTGGCCATATATAGGCCAAGAGAATGTCGATAGTGGAAGTTTAACTGTGATCGCAGTATCAAAATTAAAATGATCTACGGTTAACGGAATAGGAGACTGAAAACTACCTACCAATGACGTCATCCAGATTATTGATCAAAACCTGAGCACGCATGCGCATTTCATTGACGTCTTGTTTTACTCTAAGAACTTCTTGGTCACGAGAGTCTTTGAGAAAATTGGCATGGAAATCCACTTTGTTAATCATTGAGACAACCTCTCCTATAAAAGGTTTATTAATCATGATCAAAAAAAATATAAAAAGTGATTGACAATGTTAAAAACAACCCTAAAGTATTCAGTGACATCAATAAGAGTGAGAGCTTTCAGGAGGACCATCGTTTAATAGCGCCTAAAATGTGGCACTGAGATATACACTCACATTGTTCTAAATTCTTCTCATTCAACTGAAAACATAAATCTGTAGAAATTACTAAACTTACTTTTGTAATTTCTGGCTCGATCTTGGCTCATGTGAGATTTGAGCAAAATCGTCAGCTACGAAAAGAGAAAATACTCTCATCACAATGACAATCCAAAGGAAGCAAACTCTACTAACGAAGGTAAAAACACAAATGCAAACATGTCTGAATAGAATTGGAACATGTGATCAAAATTGATCAGGCAATATTATACTATTCGACTTCAAAGAAATCAGTGCACCATTCCTAACTTCACACCAAAGCGATTCTGTTTCAAGCTTCTTCAAACCAACTCTTACCGCTTCAATAATGTTCTTCGTGGCTCTCAAAAGTTTCCAAAGAACTCTGAAAAACGACCATGTAAAACTGTTGTTAGTACAACCCAAAAAAACTCCATCTTTTGTAGATCCTGCAATCTGATTCGGTCGCTACTATTTGTAGCAAGATAGACCATTAGACAATTACCGCAAGAACCAAAGTCAAACTCTTGAATAAAGGTTTGAGAATTGGTTTGGTAGTTTTAGGCTGGAAATCAGAGGCCTCAACTCGCTCTAGGAGTGTTAATTTCTCGGCTATTTTGTCTATCGTGTGCCCTCCCCCTCAAGCAACAACAACAACAAGAACTAGAGAACCCGATAGTGATTCAAAGCCTCCTCTCCGATTTTGGAAATTGCCTTACAAGCAAAGTAACCTGTATCTTTTGATTCTCAGTTTATCAACTGAATACCTTATAACGACGCGATGCCTTGTAGTTGGTCCTGCGAAAGAATTGTTGAGAATATCACTTTTTTGATGATCAAACGATACATTTTCAACAGAAACAACTTGGAGCTTGCATTGACAAAAAGACCAAACGCAAAAATTCTGCAGAGGACGGACAAGCAAAGCGTGTTTGTATATTTTTACGAAGATTGGTAGTATGCGGTTGATGAACTTAAAAAGTTATAAGTACCACTAGCCGAACGTATATTGAATTATGACAAGAGCTTGATTTTAGTATTAGTATTGAGTTCTTAAATATAAGTAAGCCGATCCGCCATGGTTATAAAATTTGACATCTGGCCACGAAAAGTTGATCATGCGTTATTTACCCATTGCCAAACGTTATTTAGCCAACTGAAATTTGAAATCTCCCGGTGACGTCCCCAATACATGTGTCATAGAATTACTTGTTGCTACGTTATCTTTCTATCTTTCACTAAACTATAAGACCTCGAGTTTAGAGGTTGACCGAATCTTGCATAGAATAATAGAGAACAATATTCACGATGTTGCACGCTTTGAGTGTATGTACTTTACAGGATAAATTATCGGTATTTACTGATAGAAATAACAGTAATTCAAATGAGGTACACGGAACACAGTTGCGCCCAAGGCGTCTGAACTCCTAACCACAAAACATGCCGGGTATACAGTAACTTACTTGTAAATGGTCGTGAGGTAGTCAGCAGCCCTGCAAAAAGATTGTTTGGCTGTTAGTCACAACTTCACCATGTTTACAGAGAAACGTTTTTAAAAAGTCTAGTGTGTATCAATTTGTACTTAAATAATTGTTTTTCAGTCGTGTATGAACATAATAATAGAAATGATGTTCTTGGGCGTAAATGTGTTTTTGGCCCGACTCAGGAAGGGCCAACAACACATTTACGCCCAAGAACATCAACTCTATTACTATTATTATAACTTTATAGGGCATTTACAAAACGAATAAACGACTGCATATTCTAAAAAAACCCGACTTCACGTCGGTGTTTATTTCATAAATTTACTTGCCGAGTTAACAAATGATATGAGTCTTGGACTAAAATAGTTTTTCTCGAAATATGTTTATACCATAAAGGTGAAATGGTAAAATAGTGCAAAAATGCAAACTTAAAATATAGTCATTTTGAGAAGTTAATGTACAGTAATTAAACCGGCAGTCGGGCATAAATGCTTGAAGGGAACTTGTCTCATTTGAAAGATTTACATTGACTTCGGCCTCATGGTTGAGAACGGCGTTGCTCGATCCACTTTCAACTTCACTCGATGTTGTAAATGGCCTACTAAGCAGCTCTAATGCCAGTCAAGGCACGGATTGGTGTAAGGTCTGTTTTCTTGTTTGACATGACTTCGGCGTAAAAACGGCGTAGAATATTATTGAACACCACTCTGAATTTTTTCAGTTCCCATAAAGTTTGATTTTTAGTATTTTTCGGAACCGACTGCTCTTCAGGCTTGTTTAAATCTTCTTCCCCGAGTTCTGGCGACTGATTTTTTGTTCTATCTATTCTTTTGCCATTTTTCCTTGATTTTGTAAACACAACTCGAGACTATGCAAGCTTGAAAACGGCGCCGAGCTTGTTGACATTTTAGTGGTTTCCCTCATTTCATTGGCTAAACAGATTATTTTCCCCGTTTCTTATTGGCTGACGGCAGCGGGTTAAAATCTATTTTAGCCCGCAAAATGCGCCACAATGCCCTATAAAGTTATAATGATTAAGAATAATGAACTTCGAGTTTTAATTCAGAAATTGGGGGACGTTTATGTGGATTAAGATTTTATTCCGGGATTAGTTCGTTTGCGGGAAGAGTTTCACATAATATTCGATGAGACATTTGCATACTAGTTATACGATGATTTCGAGTGGAATACCGTGGAATATCCCACGAGTGACTTGTATTTTCTAGTAATAAAATGAATTAATACAAAGAAAATACAAGTGACGTGTGAGATATCCACAGTAGTGTCACGAGAAACCTGATAATGATTGTTTAACTATTTTATCGCACACCATAGAAAATACAGCCAATTACCACAGTACAGTGCTTCATGCATGGACAACTGAATACCACTGAATATACGACATCTTTCCTGCTTTCTGATTGACTGTGTTTTCTATGGTGTGGGACAAATGGATTTATTTGACTTACCTCTACCGTTACAAAAATTGCCATTGCAGCATCTAATTGAACAATGTAAGACGTTTCTATCCCTCAAAGCTTGGTCACACAGTCGTTGACAACCTTTCCTTCGCCGTGAACAGCCAGCGGTATAACCGGTTTGGCCACTTCTTAATGATATCTTAGCAATGATGCACCAACTATCGCGTCGACATGATTGAAATTTTGAGAAACACTCCCTGCTTGAGAACGCGAATAAACATTTGTAACACCATAGGCGACGGCCCTCTAAGAAAAAACAAAAACAAAAACACACGCAGTTTTATGAGATGGTCGATGGGAATTATCAACAATACTAGCGAAAAACGTCTGCTCGTGCGTGCATATCATGATGTGTGAGTTTTAGCTTGAAATGAAATGTTCTCGGTGTATACATAAAATTTCTCTTCAGTGTATACTTTTGTGAGACAGAGATATTGCATTAATGAAGACATTATGTGAATATTGGCCCGAAGTTTCAAGAATTGACCTTAAGTTTTAACATTTTGTGAAAACCATTGTTGAACTGACTAGGGCAAACGTAAAAGCAAACTTTGCATACTAAGTTTACAAGAGTACGAAGACGTGACTACGAGCATGCGCAGATGTTTTTCACTAGTGTCAATATCTAATTAGTATTAGATTACTAGAAATAATAATAATAATAATAATAATAATAATAATAAAATAAATTGCTTGTATAGCGCTTATACAAAAGTTCTAAGCGCTTTAAAACAAAATGATAAAAATATTTAAAACTAAAATTACAGATTAAATGCAGATCTAAACAAATGAAGTAGACGTCATATCCTGTCTCGTGTGAATTTTTTTCCATTACAAGTCAGTCAAAAGATTTATTTGTGGCTGAAAGCTCATGTGTGGTAGTTTTGCCCCTCAGATAATGAGATTCATGCATAGATTTTTAACAGCTGATCTGATCTTATCGTTGTCTCCCGCAGCAAGGCACTCTGGGACTGTTAACTCAGTTAAATAACACCGAATAAAAGAGTCACATAGTTTGTTGTTCTTTTGTTCGTTAATTAAGTTAATAATCCTGTTCTGAAGACACGTGACTCGCTTGATTGCAGTAAAGCGTAGCGGATGACGTCTCATTAACTTTACCAAGACTCCTGTCAGACTTCCTTCATCGAGGAGTTAGTATAACAACAATAATATATACAGTTGTTGTTGTTGTTATTGTTGTTGTTGTTGTTGTTGTTGTTGCTGTTGTTGTTAAAACATATTAAAGATCTTAAGCAACCACGATCGACGACGACGGCAGGGAAACCGGGACGTCAAAATGGGTTTAAACAAAATAATCAACGGATATTTTTTGCTTATTCATTTTCAATTGCCCTTCAGAATCAGAGTTTTCGTATGAACGACAATGAAAGAGGCTTTTTGGCTAAACAGAAAAAAACAAAAACAAAAATTAAAGACAAAACTGGTTTACGTCCTCAAACTTCCGTCCTCCAAAGAGCGTGAACTCAAGTATGTTAAGGCCTTGTTGAAGACGCCATTACTGAAAATAACATATACTTGAGAAATTTGGACTTTAATTTTCATGTTGTAGTTTCGCAGAATATGGTTGATTTTCGATTGATTTTTAACAGCTCTGCTCATCCACACGTGCAGGTATTGTATTTTGTAATCATCAAGGTCATTGTCTTATATATTCCGTCCGTATTGGTGGTTTAAGATCCCTGTTATTCTTAACAATTACTAACAAACAACGTAACAAACTACTATTAAACAAAAAATTGTAAAAGCTAGTCAAAGTAACTGAAACGCGATACTGTTAGCTTTACTATACCAGTTGTAGGCCGAAATGGAGTTGCCGAAGGTGGCAGAGGAGTAGGTGCAGAAGTAGCGTTAAATGGTTTAGTTGTTGGGTTACCACACGACACAAACACATCTTCGCTGTGACCACAGTTATGTCTTCCCCATCCTCTAAATGGACAGTCTTTTAGGGAGCTTTCATTTCCAGTACATCTTACTTCATCCATCCATATTACACCACTACCTCGAAGCCCACGTGGAACGGTCCCAGTTCGTTTAACAAACTGAAAGCCCAACATACGGCAAACAACGCGAGCATCGTTGATGTCCCATCGATCATCACACACTGTACCCCATGTCCCGTTGTGAAAGACCTCTAATCGGCCACTTTCTTGTGATCCGTTGATACCAATCAGACGAATTGCTGAGAAAAAAAAAACAGGGTGAAACGCTTCATAATACGCAAGTATTTGTAAATGAGCACTGAGTCGACAATAATATTAGTTCAATGTAAAAGGGTAGTTAATTTAAGCAACAGGAAATTGTAGTTTTTCACCAACCATGATTTTTAATTAATAATGGTTTATCCGACCATCTCATGTTTACAGCATATATAAGGATTATGGCAATTCGTTTGTCTGTGTCCTGAAGCTAGGTTAGGTCGCAGCTTGCCCTGAGTCTATCAAAGTACACGTCAAAAAGTTATGTAGCTTTCAGTTTGTTTGATTCATCAACTTCCCTTTGAGCAAGCAAAGGAAAGTTGTTTTTACAGACTATGGGACCACGTACACACTACAAATCGATAAACTTACCAAATTGGGATGGAGAGGGCGTTACTGGAATTGTAGTAGGTACAGAAGTAGTATTAGATGATTTAGTAGTTGGGCTGCCACATGACACAAACACATCTTCGCTGTGAAAACAGTTATGTCTTCCCCATCCCCTAAATGGACAGTCTTTTAGGGAGCTTTCATCTCCAGTACATCTTACTTCGTCCATCCATATTACACCACTACCTCGAAGCCCACGTGGAACGGTGCCAGTTCGTTTAACAACCTGAAAGCCCAACATACGGCAAACAACGCGAGCATCGTTGATGTCCCATCGATCATCACACACTGTGCCCCATGTCCCGTTGTGAAAGACCTCTAATCGACCACTTTCTTGTGATCCGTTGATACCAATCAGACGAATTGCTATAAAAAAAAAACCAGGATGAAACGCTTCATAATACGCAAGTATTTGTACTATTTTAACAGCTCTGCTCATCCACACGTGCAGGTATTGTATTTTGTAATCATCAAGGTCATTGTCTTATATATTCCGTCCGTATTGGTGGTTTAAGATCCCTGTTATTCTTAACAATTACTAACAAACAACGTAACAAACTACTATTAAACAAAAAATTGTAAAAGCTAGTCAAAGTAACTGAAACGCGATACTGTTAGCTTTACTATACCAGTTATAGGCCGAAATGGAGTTGCCGAAGGTGGCAGAGGAGTAGGTGCAGAAGTAGCGTTAAATGGTTTAGTAGTTGGGTTACCACACGACACAAACACATCTTCGCTGTGACCACAGTTATGTCTTCCCCACCCTCTAAATGAACAGTCTTTTAGGGAGCTTTCATTTCCAGTACATCTTACTTCATCCATCCATATTACACCACTACCTCGAAGCCCACGTGGAACGGTCCCAGTTCGTTTAACAAACTGAAAGCCCAACATACGGCAAACAACGCGAGCATCGTTGATGTCCCATCGATCATCACACACTGTACCCCATGTCCCGTTGTGAAAGACCTCTAATCGACCACTGTCTGAACTATTGAGACCAGTCAGACGAATATCTACAAGAAGAAGATTAAAGATTCTTTTTTTATCGTAATGGAAGATTTTGCCAACACGGTTATATGCTAAATTCTATTAAATGAATATCATTTTTTCGTTTCCTTGGTGAAACGGCACGGTCATTGCACCCGGCACGGAATGTTAACACGGTCAACACGTAATGCAGTGCTGTTTTTCATAATGCAGAAATACAATTTACATAATGCTTTTTGTTCTTTTAGGGTCCGTGCTTTGCGAAGTAGGCTGTTTGTCAGCTACTCGGTACAAATAGACTTTTCAGTCTAAATGGAACACACGCACTATATTAATAATAACAACAACAACAACAGCAACAACAATAATAATAATAATAATGATGATGATGATAATAATAATAATGGTAATAATAATGGTAATAATAATGGAAACTTTATTCTATATTTATACAACAATTACAAATCTCTCTACTTACAGGCAATTTGCAATTGACTACTCAAGTGATACATGCATTTATAAATGTAAACGACAAAATGATTTAGAAAATATATATACATATATATATCAAAATTTCAATAAGTCTGGGTTATTCCATTCTTTGTTTCGACAGCAGAAAAGGTAATACGTTGATCTGATTGTAATGTTGATAATTTTTTTTACAATATAGTTTTGTTGTTTCTTGTCCTCTAGGCCAAGTTCATTTAACATTTCGATGAAATCAGACGATTGATGGGAGAATACACCTAAAGTACTGATTGAAAGGTTTACAAATTTAACCTGCTGAAAATGATTCTTGTGGTCGATGACAGTCTCGTGATATTTACGTTGTTTCCGGTCTAAGTTGTTTTGTAGATTTGTTTCAAAGCCAACAGTTAACTCTAGAATATACAAGCACTTATTTGATATGGACAACACTATGTCAGGACGCAAGCTGTCACCAGTTATGATAGAGGGGCTCGGAAAACCAGGAAGATCGACGTATAGGGAAGAGTTTTTGATGGATGGGAGACTATGAGCAATGAAATTCAGGACAGAATCATGACGCCAGGAAAAGCGGCCTTCTTGTAGGTAGTGATTACAACCCGCGACAACATGAAGAAGAGATTCAGGCATTAGGCATAGGGAGCAGTCAGAGTTGGAGGAAATACCCCATTTGACAAGGTTTTTCCGTGTAGGGAGAGTGTTGTTGATGTACCGGATGGTAAAGTTAAAGATGTTTTTCGGCAAATTAGACTGTGTGGTGGACCAGATTTTATTAAGTTGTTGCATGGAGTATTTAAGGACATTTGAAAAGAACGATCCTTGATTAGTGAGCTGATTTTGGAGTTTATCCTCTTGTGAAGAATGGAAATCTTTAAGAACTTGTTTTGTAGATGTGTACACGTCATACTGAATGTTTCTACCATTGCTAGTTGAGTTCCAGAGATGTTTTATTGAGTCATTAGTAGATGATTTTAATGCGTTGCGCAGAACTGTTTGACAGTGGATGAATTTGATGGACGGAGGGACAATATTCAGACCAAATTTGTTAGTGGTAAGGAAAACATTACTCAGTGTGCCAGATATTGGAATTTCAAGCCATTTGCGAATATACTTGTTAACAGAGGAATCGAGATTTTCTTTAACCCAAGTTAATGAGAGGTCAGCAACAGTAAAATGCCAGGATATTTTGGAAAGCACAAAGCGATTATAAAGGAGCAGTTTATTTTTAGGATGGAGAGGTTTTTTTTATTATAATAATAATTATAATAATAATAATGATGATGATGATGATAATAATAATTTAGACTTTTCAGTCTAAATGGAACACACGAACTATAATAATAACAACAACAGCAGTAATAACAATAATATAATAATAATAATAATAATAATAATAATGATGATGATAATAATAATAATAATGGTAATAATGGTAAAAACAATTTTTGCTGCTTATGAACAGGCAACAGGAACAAAATTAAGCAGTAAGGAGAAATGTTTAATGAAGAAGTGCCAAAGGAATGCCGTCTTTATAGAACAGCTGATGAGACAGTAGCACATATTATATCTGGTTGCCCAAAATTGGCACAGGTTCAGTATATATAAAAAATGGAGGCATGACCACGTTGCACAAGTTGTCAGCACTGGAAAATATGTCAAAATTTAGGGCTAGAACACGGTGAAAGTTGGTACAGCCATAAACCGGCGAGTGTAACATAGACAGAACATCATAAGATCTTGTGGGGTATTCCAATACAGACGGATCACAGATTAGAACGATAAGCCAGATATTGTAGTGGTTGACAAAGTTGCATAATCATGTCTTTTAATAGATATTGCATGCCATTTGATACCAATATTGATCAAAAAGAACTACTATCAGGTTTAGTTGGTAACACTGAACATCATTTCTGTAGTACTAGAGATTAGACTGAACTCGCTAAGACATTAGTGGTTAAAGAACACAAAGAAATGGTGTCATTTGATGTTGTTTCGATATTTACATCCATTCCAACGAATATAGCTGTGTCTGCTGCGAAGTTAAGGCCGGATCAGGACGATACCCAAAACGAAGGTACACAAGTCAACTCCAGTAACATTATATATTTGCTAACCTTTTGTCTTGATTCAACTGAATTTAGTTTTAATGGGGTGTGCACATTCTATAAACAGATCCATGGAACAGCGATGGGGTCACCAATTTCTGTAGTAGTAGCGAATATAGTAGAGGACACGATTTGTCTAATCGAGAAGGAACAGATTGGCGCGTTCCATACGCATCTGAGCAGTCAGAACACTGATATTAAATTCACGGTTGAGCGATACAATCATGATGGTATTCCTTTCGTTGACATGCTGAATAAAATAAAAGAGGGTAGGTGCATTGAAATTTCCATCTACAGAAAAAAAGACCAACATGGACAGATACCTGAGCTGATCGTTTGTTATCCAAGAAGGATATTCAGGATAATAAGCGTCATGTTGGCAGAGCGCTGTCAAATAATGGATATCCACGTCAGTTTCTTACGTGCACACGGAAAGAAAGTTTCTGGTAACGTGATCAACCCTGAACGCGACGAAAAAGCTGTGGGGTTTGCGGTTTTGCCTTATGTGGAAGGAATTGTTATCATATTCCTGATGGCTCTGTATTCGTTCCACGCTCGTTGCTCTTTTGTTAATATAGCCTTCCTGAATAATTTAAAAAGTTTGCTCATTTTCATTATTATTTCAGTTTCTATCCAGGGTTGTGAAACGCTACGAACTTGGAAAGTCCTCGGCTTTGCGTGCCCGTTACAGACAACAGTGAATATATTTTCCCAAGCCCAGAGGACATCGTCAGCATCGTCAAAATTATAACTGACATAAAAAGGTGCTGCTTGAAGTTCTTTGTTAAATTGATCAGATATCCGCAGGGGGCAGGTTCCTATTCGTATAACTCCTTTCTTGTGGCAACAAAGAATTCGATGAGTGTAGACGATGAAGGTGTGGAATGAAACAGTGATGAAAGGTGTTAATGAAACAGTAGTTTCAAGTGGAGGTCGGATTTTATAATCACAAAAAATGTTTAGAAGCTTCAAGTTGTTTTGAATTCGAGAAAAATCTATGACACATTGAAACGAAAATTTTACCAAATTTGGGCCTAGATGGTGAGGGCGTTGCTGAAATAGTGGTAGGAGCCAAAGTAGTGGGTGCAGTAGTTATAGGACTGCCGCACCATACCACAACATCTTCATCGTGTCTGCAGTCAGTTTTACCCCAGCCATCAAATGGGCAGTCTTTTATTGAACGTTCGGTACCGTTACATCTCACTTCATCCATCCAGATCACACCACGTCCGTGAAGGCTCGATACACCAGTTCCAGTGTGATTAACGGTTTGAAACCCCAGCATACGACAGACAACGAGAGCATCTTTGTTGTCCCAATCGTCATCACACACTGTTCCCCATGTACCATAAATGATTGTGAAAGACCTCCAGTCGACCAATGTATGAGCGATTAAGACCTACCAAACGAACGGCTGCGAGGCAAAGATAGAATACAGCCAGCAGCTAGACTATATTATTTGCAGTTAGACTGAGCAAGAGAATTGAAATAAGACATTTAATTATTCCAAGAAGAAGATGTCACTAAATAAGCCATAAAGCCAACTTATATTGATTATATGATGTATTTTTACCAACAGTGCATGCTATGAATCTTCTAAAAATGTAAAACATTTCTATGCAAAATATTGTATATATGCATACTCATTGCCAACCAATCACAAGTTGTCGGGATGAACTATGCATGATGTGCAATGAAATAATCGCCAAATCAAATGGAGGATGAACGGCCCTACAAATAACCGGTTTTTACAGTGCTGCGCATGGAACCGAATTATTTCAACTTGGCGTGTTTTTGGTCGTTTCTGTTGCAAATATAAATAAAATCTTTGTTGACACGACTTTAACCTCACGTGACAATGTACAAATTCTCGTTCACTGATTGGCTAATTTGTAAATGAAAATTTAATAGGGTGGCCACGGTTAGGCGCGTCGCACTATAAAACACCGGAAAGCTATTTATACATCGTCAAAAACGTCAATACTGTTTGTCAACATAGTCGCATTCTTGCAGAATTTACTTTAAATCGTCACTATAAAAGTCTGGATCATTTGAAAAATCAGTGATATTAAGAGTTATTTGAATGCTAGTTACCGCTACTGGAGTCTTCATTAATAAAGACAGCGTCGTTATCATCGGAGGCATCGTTCAGTGAACCAAGTTCCTTCTCCTCAGTGTCGGGAAATTCCGCTTCCATGAAATACCATGAGTCATCTGCAAGATTAGATATACACTTGACAAAGGAATACCAAACATGCGGAACTGACTAGTGTCATAAACGAATCACTCTGTCAGTCTATAGTGGCTAAAATAAGGGATACTGGTGTTCTGTACTAACCATCTGTAGTCGCTTGAGCTCCAGTGTTTAAGCCAGTGAAGCATAGAAACTGAAAATATAGTTCACGATCATTTTGATAAAAATGTTTCTAAAGAAGATTAATCTGCTTACTGAAATATAGATTAACTAATGCAGCTAAATTGTTTACAAGGCACAATCGCTGCCTCGTAACGAAATGGTCTATTCATAAAGCTGATGAAGTTGTCCTTCAACATCATGTTCTGAAATTCTACAAGAAAAGAAGTATGTACGACTGTGGCCAGGCACGAAGATTTATGTTAATTATCGCAGGCCTACCACGCACTTATATATAATATCGGATTTACTGAATGGTACCAAAAATCATGCCATCATTATGAATTCATGAGTCTTAAAACTCCATTGAAAGTGGGCTTAGCCTCACTTCTGAGATAAAAAAACAAAAGCAGAAGTTAGAATAGCAAAAAGGTAACTCCTGTATTCGAGGATAAGCATACATGTGTTGGAGTTTTATATAAGAGTCACCGATATAATTGGAACGACAATAAATAATTTCGCGTTTCGTCCATGGCATTTCAAAGATTTCTCCCGGTACTCGTTATCATAATAGTTGTACAGAAATTAGAATTCATGAAAGTTGATAGTTTCAAGTATTTTCTACAAAACCCTCATTTTAAAGAAATATTTGGTTTTACACAGTTCCCTAAAAGATGTTCGAACTTGTTGATGTGTGTGCAAAAAATATTGAAAATTGCGTGTTTTTTATGGTCAAAAAAGTGTTTGTAGCCTTTCAAGACGGAGTTGACATTGTGAGGGTATCATCGTTCAGCATTCCAATAACAGCGTGCATAAAGGTCGAATTATCTTATAATACCATATATAAAGGACTTTATATAAATTAAAAGGAAAATTAACAAAAACAAAAACAAAAAGCAAACAAAAAACTTACCAAGATTAAAATAAGACTTTTCATCCTTGCCCTTAATGTGGATTAACTAGCAGTTCACATCCAAATGCAACGAAACGCATTAGCTTGTTTTTATATACGAGTAATTTACATTTGTTAGAAGTTTGAGAGTTGTCATTCAAATTAAATTAAGTTGTTTTCGAGGTTGAATGCCGTTTTAAGTGGACTAAGACTTCTAGCATGCATGTATTCATTTTTATCAATATTGGCAAAAGCAGTCATTAAAGCAACATAGGTAGACTCAAAGTGACATTTGTTGAGAGAAGACAATGACATTGCTTTTGATTAGTTGCTCGTGACTGACCAGGCCAAAAGACACAACACAAGTGATTTAAGGTGTTTGGAACTACCGTACCAGAGTTAATAAATTAACTCTGGAACTACTTTTCGGCTGCATTGCTATCGGAGAACTGTCTTCGTTACCTAAAATTGTATTTCAATATTCAAAATTGTGTTTCAATATATTTAAAAAACTATCTATTTATTTTCACTACAACACGAAATTTATATCATTTAGTATATCACCGTTGAGTGACTATTGACGTCATACTTCATGATGAATATGCATTTTACACCCGGACTCTCTTCCAAATCCTGTGTAAAATTACTTTTCCGGCAGATTAATATCAATTGCAATCATCAAGGTTCAAATTTGATTCGTTAGAATGAACTTTGATAAAACGTCGTCGTTGAGAGGAAACAAATATAATACAGTTCTACTAACAATGCAAAACATTTTTTGCCTTCTCCCATGCATGTTTGGACGGATTTTGATTTATTAACTCAATTTAAACACGCTCATCAGTCCCTTCTGATCTCCTGCCTTCCTTTTTCGACAAGATCAAGGCTATTTAAAGTGCCAATAAAGCCTAGCTAGCCAAATCCTTTTCAATCTAGAAATACGTAATATAAATAAACGTTTTATATAAATATTCCTGAATAAACTATGAAATCAACTCCTCTCTGACAATTAAGCAATTCAAATCTGAAAATGCAAATGAGATAATGTCAAAGCAAGACTTGCTTGATTTTGATTCTCGTTCTGAAATTAACAAGTGCATTTCAGTTAAGTAGCAAAAATACTCACCATACCTTGTACTTTGGCAAGGAGATTGTTTTGCAAATAGAATAGTATAAAATTCGTGGCTAGTGTATTTGTATATTGAATAATTCCTGCTTTAATTTGACGTCATCTCATTTGAATTTTCAGATTTGAATTGCTTAATTCTCAAAGAGGAGTTGATTTTATTCAAAAATATTTATATAAAACATTCATTTATATCATGATGTATTTCTAGATTCAAAAGGATTTGGCTAGGCTTTATTGGCATTCTAATCCTTCTGGCCCTCTCAACCACAACCACCTAGTTCCCGTTGCAGCATCAACATATAACTCTTCTCAGTTCTTTGCCGAAAATTCAGGAGTTTCCCAAGCATAAGCAAACAATCGATGATAGAGTTTTTAATAGAGCAGGAATATAGCTTCTCTGTACAATTAGAGTCTCAAAAATGTGACATTTAGATCCGCAGACTATAGCAAATAACAATCAAAGCAATGAGTATAGCACAAAAAGTGCCCTGCATAGTTTTATCTGCACCTAGGTGTAATTACTGTGAGTGAAGCGAGTAGCAACACTAATTTTGACGGTGTTGGGCTTCCTGTGTTTTTTTTTTAGCTGGGATACATTTTCTCGAAATGAGAAAATGCTCATGCATGGCCAGCGGTAGCCTTTATGAAACTATGTAATCCGATCCCATTATTACTACTACCGACGCATAGCGATTTCGGGGAAGACAGTGCATGTTTTTTAATGAGTTTTTAGCCGTCTTATGTGCTCAATGCCGTCCTCTTTTATAGAGAATGGAGTCGCTGTACTCTAGATCACTGGGGCTTGGTTAGATTAGACTTCAGTTCCTTCAGCTACATGAATAAGCAAATCTAATACAGATCGAAGGTCAATTATTGAGAGGTTCAATTCCTTATAAACAAGTGACTCTCTCTATATATCTTTAATAAAAGGGAGTAAAAATCATTGTACCTTTATAACGCAGCACTTTACTTTCTATTAGAAATGGCTAGTGTTTAGTAATATTTGATACACTAGTGCGAGTTGAGTGAGTGTTTCATCAAAAACATTTGAAAGCACGAGGCCTTCTGAAAATTATTTTCCTTAAAAATTCGTCGGATCCCTGCTTCCGTCGCTCGTGAAGACTGACTTAAGTGAATAGAGATGTACGTTTTCAGATACTAATTATGTACATACAAAAATATCTGAAATGTGATTGGCTGAGAGCACGCCAATTTCTTATAATTTTTTGTAACTAGCCAATCAAATTCAATTTCAAAATCGTTAATATCTAATGTATTTTTTATATTTATGTAAATCACTTGTATATTGTCAAATAATGTGTAAAAAGAAGCAAGTCGTATAAAGTGTTTCTTATAGTCCACGACGGGGTTCCTGCAAGTGTTTGTTTTTGTATTTCTGCTTGCATACAGGTGGGACTATAGCCTCCTTCGCAAGCGCTGCCTCTTGGGCTTCCTGTCTCCTATAACCGAGAGAGGACTGAGGCTAGGTTAAGCAAAGAAATGCCATGAAGAGTTGCCTGCGGAGGAGACTAAGGTGGGACGGTGATGCACTGAAATATTTGGGAGGTAAGACGAAGCTCGTATCTAGATTAAATGCACTTAAAGATTCTGAAAATCCTACAATATTCGTAGAGTTCAAGATTTCTTTTTTGGAAATGCCCGTTAGAGCTAATATGGATACAGTGCACTGTAATCATAAAATGCAATCCTATTTCCTGAATTTTGTTGCATGACACTAGCAGCACCTGTCTAAATTAAGCAGAGTAATTTCAACCCTTTTTAGAAAGAAAGATACTGAGATACTTTATGCCAATTAGCTATCATTTTTTTTTATTATTTCGTTTTGCCCTCCTATTTTAGTATTCTTTATATTTTGATCTTCTGCATCGCAGTCTGAAAGAATAAAAGAAGCCATTTCAGTGTCATTATTAACGAGAATAGTTTACAGATTAACCCGACCAAACTTGCCATATTTGGGTTGAACTATAATACGCATAAATACGCATGACATTTATCGCCTGCTTGAAAAACGACGTTTCGCGCATGCTCAGCATGGAAGTCGTGAGGGCTGCAAGATATTTTTTCTTGCTCGCTAGCTATGTGGAGAATCATAAAAACTCTGCTAGCAGGTTTTCTCAGCCTCAACTATAGAACGCATCGTTTGCTATTGTTCATACTAGAATCCTGCTAAACTCGATTTCCCATTGGAAGCTAAATATAGTCCGAAATAGCGGGGGCCGTTCGCGATAACTGATAGTAAATGCATGACTGTAAAAATGACTCAATGGGTTTGTGTTTGAGGTAGAGGGGGTTCGAGATAACCGATAGTAATTGACTGAAGAAAGACTCAAGGGAAATGGGTTTGTGTTCGAGATAGCGAAGGTTCGAGATAAAAGGGTTCGATTTAGAAGGGTTCCAGCGTATTCTTGTACTTACTTGAAATGATAGAAGACCAAAATGCCATTAACACTGCTTGCAAGTTTTTCTACAGGTGTCTTTGATGTTGTTAAGACCACACAGGATACCCATAAAACGACATAGTGGATTCTTATCCTTACATTCTGGGAAAAGAAAACTCTGACTGTGAAACTACATTTTATAAAACTAGACTAGTTATGTAGTTCTGTTTTTGGTTAATAACCATTTCTATGCAGAGGAATGAGAATTGAAAAATTTTTCCTCCATGAAAGCCATCAAACAGTCAAGTAAAGAGTGCTCAAACCAGTCTCATTTTAAATAATGTTTTTGCTACGTTCTAGCTCATTGCAGGGACTCACAGAGAGCGGTCTCAAATCAGTTTTACCTGTTACCCTTAAATTAGATAGAACAGACCACACACACGCTTTTCTTTGTGCAAAGCCAGTGGTGCAGGTTCCTTTCGTCCGTCCAATGCAAGGTGATTTGTAGTGAAAAGAAAAGCGCCTTCGGTTTATCGTTGTTAATTTTATATGAGAGAGCGCCGTCTAATAATTCACAGATCTAATTACAAGGCCAGGTGCTCAACTAAGTGAGCCAAAAGAGTTTACTTTAATATAAATATTGCAATGAAGTTTTCCTTACCGTGAGGTGGAGAAGGTGGCAGAGTGACAACACCACCACCACCACCACTACATTCTCTCCTGTAAAGCAGATTCATCTGTTGAGCATCAATGGCGCTTAAGCCCCTTCGCTGTCCAATTTTTACCTAGAAAATGAAAAAGATTGAGTTGTAATAGTATGTCCAACTGATAGCAAAAATTAAAAACTTGCAATAGTCGCGCGCCACAGTGAACACGCTTGCGAAACCACTGCATAAGCGCACTTCGTATCGTAAAGACGCAAACATAGAGGAGAAGCTCAAGCGATGACACTTGTTTGAAGTAAATATATAAGAAATTCTTTGAGTATATAACACTCATCTTTGGTAAACGTGTAGCAATTTGTTTTGCTTCAAATGCCTCTAGTTTACACCTTACTCTCCGAGAAAAACAGCGTGGAAACGAAAGGTAGAAACATTCAATTATATACATTTACCACATCGGCAAACCACAGTTGGCCCAAGCTGTACATTTCAATTTAGTATATACCAACTCAACAACCCCGTAAGATCGAGCGATTCTGTTGGCTCGCTATCTCTATCTTTCCGATCGATCAGATCCGATCGATTCGTCTTTCCTTCTTAAGCCTCTGCTTGCAAGGATTAAAGTCGTCCTCTATTCAAGAATGTGTTTAAGAAACATGCTAAAATAGGTAAAGACTGCAGCTACTGACAGTGTTTGTAGAGACCAAACGTGTCCCTAGCTTGAGAGTCTGCAAACGAGGCTTATAAACTTTCGCGCGCTTTGTTACGCTAGCTTTGTTATTATTTCTAAAATAAGTTGAAATTTCTAAAAATAATGTAGTTTTATGAATCCTAAAGTGTTGGGTTGTGGAGTTGAATTGGTATATACTAAAACAATTATTCTCTTCACTGTCAGTGAATAGCGGTTTTCTATTCACTATTCACCTCCATTCAGAGAATAATTGTTAAGTATGCTTGATATAGGATTGAACGAACTATCATTTTTTTAGTATTAGTACTAATGAAAATGACATGAATTTTGACACAATGCTGCAATTTTTTTTGGAAAAAATTACGCATGCGCAGTCGTTTTGCACGCGTGTTCCCAGAGTGATTCCAACAAAGGAGGCTGCATTTGAACTATAAATCTTTCCGTTCTTTGATTTACATGTCCTCAGTAAAATTCAGTAACTAATATAGAGCAGATCGACTTCGTATGACTGGGAAAACGGCACGGTCATTGCATGATACGGTTATGTCAGAAATTTCGAATGTTTATATCGACATTACACAGGCATACCGTCACAGTGTGGCGCGGTAAGTTTCCCACTCAAACGAAAACCGCTGTGTTCCTTAATCGAAATATTGATCTTATCCTAATTTTAAAAAGTATACGTACACCAGATTTTTTAGGTGTGATGGTTCGTAAGCCGTTCCAGCTAAAGTCACGTGACCCATAGTGCATGAGAGAGCCATAGTCATAGGGGGTATTTAGAGAATCGATGGTGCTTCTGCCATACTTTTTGAAGTTATAATGCATACCTAGAAAATTAAGAAAATAGGGTGTGCTTGTTCGTTTTTGATAATAAACGAAGGAAAATGCACTTGATAATTTGCTTTAAAAGTTAACGCATAGCTCTTGCTGCCTCTTTGTTAAATATATGCTTATTCAGTGGACATGATAGCGTTTTCAATTATATTTATCAACAAGGATAAGGGTTTATCTGGGCGGATATCGTCAGGGTGACCAAACAACGTCGTACAAGCAACTGAAGAGAGATAGAAAGACTACAACCATTTGTCCATCCAACTATCTATCCACCAATCCATCCAACCAACTAGCAAGCCGGCAAGCCGGCAATATAGACGAACCGGATAAAAAAAGAAGGAAAACGTAAAGTAAAGAAAAGATAAATACGATAGAAAATTTAGATGAGTAACAAACAAATATGGCAAAATGTGTTATGCTTACCCAAAAGAATGTTAAGCCAGTGAATTGTGACATAGTTATCACGGTCAGGTCGAGATTGTTCATGATAGAAACCAAGAGCATGACCTTGAGAAAAAAAGGTGATCAGAATAAAGAAAGAAAGCAAAATCAGCCTATGTGTATCCTACCCTAGCCTACAGGCGCAGATTACATTTCTTACCCGTTGCAGAGCAAGGGGAAAAGGATACTTGTTGGCTGCCGAAAACTTTTGAGAACAAGGGAATATTATTTGCGGAGGAAAGGGGGGGGGGGGGGGGTGTGGAGGTTACAAATAAATGCTTACAGTTTTTTCTGGTACATTCACACGAAACATTCAAACAGAGTGTGCACAAAAATTGGTGGCCCTCCTCTGTTTGCACAAGTCTCCCAAACCCCAGTTAGTAATGACCAGTCTCTAATCATTTTACTATGATGTAAACTTTCAATTTGCACATGATCAAAAAGTTTAAGAGAAATGATGCTCAGAAAATGTCAGAGTTTTAACGCGTATTAAAGAGCAACAACACCTCGTCAAAAGTCAAAGGCGTTCTTTACTAACAAACTGGAATAAATATAAACTTATTGCAAAAATAGCCACTACATAGCAACATGAATTCATTTCAAGTTCATGTCATATTTATATTCAGATATCACATTTCTTCGAACCTGAAAGAAAACCTATTTTTGCCTTTTTAAGGCATATTATAATTTTACCCGGTAATTTTACCGATTTCATGGGCCACAATTCCTCTGGTCCAACAGCCTGAAGCAAGGGTAATTGGTTGGCGACCTCCAGTTCGACCAACATACGATGAGCATCTTATTACACAAGAAGATAAAATGTTGAGTACAATATCTATATGTGCATTCGAGCGGCGGATTTAGATAATGGATTTGTGCGCACTCTCTTCTGAGACGACGACCGTGCTCCTTTTTCGTCTCGATACTTTTCAGAAATATTCTCTTGATCTTTTCAGTAGTTTCTGACTTCTATAACGCTGTACTCCCCTTCCCAGGGAAAGTCCCTGATCCAGCCCTGCATGCAATCACACAAAAAAGAACAGCAATTTTATCGAAAGATTCTGCATTGAGATGGCAAATATGAATGGCCACGTCACGGAATTATTGCAACAGGCTAAATTTTTACCCTAATCCTGATTTGAAATACGCATATGATCTCTCGTTGGTTCTCAACTTAAATCGAATGCAAGTCTTGGATGTCCATTCATCCATTCCATCTCTGATGGCTCTCATAGCACGAGAGTTGCGAGCTAAGAGATAAATAAATGAAGCAATGAATAAAAGAATATAGCTAGAACCAAACTGTTTAAAGAAATCAAATAAATAGGATCGAAAAAGAAGAAATCATATCAAATCAAAAGGAAAGAAAAAGAAAAAAGAAAAAACAAAGTTGTCGCACCTAAGGCTCGAACCCACTGCTAAAACTAAATTAGTATGCTAATTTTATGCAAAATTGAAAAAATCGGACCATGCATCCAGACAAATTGCTGAATCATCGCATGTTACGTATAGGATGGAGATTTCGGCCCCTTCCGCGCTATCCGGTAGAACGCAGCAAGCTTCGCAGTCAAAGAGGGAGGAAATAGTCGGATCCTAGGCCGTAAGTGACTGAACCTTACCACTAGGCTAACTGGTCTACTGAAGGATTTGGAAGACAATATAACCTAGTGTATTCTGTGAATGGACTATTGTTGTGCAAATTACATGCTTCGATGGCGCAGTTTGAATAACTCTGAACTTTGAAGCAGACGAGCCGGGTTCGAATCTCGAAAGCTCTCACTGCTTTTTTTTCCTTTTTCTTTTTTTTTTACGATTTACAGGCACTGATTGTTCAATAAATAAATAAACAAATAAACAAATAAACAAACAAACAAACAAATATATAATTGAATAAATAAATAAATAAATAAATAAATAAATAAATAAATAAATAAATAAATAAATAAATAAATAAATAAATAAATAAATAAATAAATAAATTAATTAATTAATTAATTAATTAATTAATTAATTAATTAATTAATAAATGAATAAATAAATAAATAAACAAATGAATGAATGAATGAATGAATGAATGAATGAATGAATGAATGAATGAATGAATGAATGAATGAATGAATGAATGAATAAGCAAACTAGGAAAACATCGAATTCTAGGCTAACTAAATCAAAATCACTTTAAAATCACTACTAGGCCGCAATTGCTAAACCTTTTCATCAAAATCACTTTAAAAGCAACTCATATATTTTTCGTGGATTCTACCATAAACTTAATTATTTCTTCACATCTCGCAAAAATGAAATTATTTTGTAGATATATTGCTTACCTAAAGACTTATCAATTGTATAAACAAGTACTCCACCAGGCCATCTTTTATTTCTAATAGATCCACGACCAAGTGGTTGGTCTACATCACCACCACTGAGAGCAGCAGCTTTTTGTTCGGGGGTAAGAATCATGTCACCCTCAAAGACCCCAACACTTTGCTCTGATCGAGAGAGAAGAGAGAAAATAATGAATCGATCATTTCACGTAACGTTGTAGTTTCGTGTACTTTCCTTTTACTTTGTAAAGGTCAAAAATAAATGCGTGTTTTGGGTAGTGAATGTATATTTCCCAAAATTTTTAAGAATAACTTTTGACTTGATTTTTTAGCCAATTAAGCTGTATCAACGTGAAGAAGTTTTCCTCGACAGGGTTTGTTTGACAAGGAAAAAAGGGCATTTTTTTCGTTTACACCAGCAGGTTTTCCTTGTCAAGGCAACCTCGTCAAGGACAACTGCTTGTGTAAATGCGGCTTTATTTCTTGTTTCTTGAATACTGTTTTTCGGTGCATTTTCTTTTTATCAATACTTTTGTCTCTCAAATTTTAAGATTCAAACTTTGTCGGAAAAAGCTAGATTTTATGAGAGTTAGAGTTTCAAAAGATAATAAAAAGACTAAAACGAAACGAAACGAGAAAAATAAATAGAGTAATTTATAATAGTTTTATAGTTACCTTCAAGACCATTTGCAACTGCTCCTAAAAAAGCAAGAAAAGTAAACCACTTGATCATCATGTTAGAAGAACAACGAAGTTCAAATGTTCGAGATGCAAGTCATTATTTATATATCATCACACTGTACAGGCCTTCAAGCTGAGTACATTGTTAGTGTTCTGCTTTACGCAACCTGTTTTTCAAGGTGCAAAAGTCTGGTTTGACGTGACGGTAAAAGTAAATTCAGGTGGAATATACCAACTCGTAAGTCCTGCCTTTATAAATTTAGTTTACGGAAAGGAATAAGCTGGTATTCAGCAGTGGCAAGGTCAGCACCTCCCTTACAAGTGTAGTCATTTGTAGCTAATGCAGGCGTCTCTCAGAGGCAATCTGCCTATTATAAGACCTACCGAACTGACTTTCAGCAGAAGTCAAGTATATTGCTGCTACATTGTTATGTACTAAAGGAGAGTTTTGATCCTAATCATTGGCGAGGTCGGCACCTCTCTTACAGTTTTATTGTCAATTAAAATGTATATCCCTCAGGGACAATCAGCCAAATGCTTGATTTTGCATTTCTCAGGGTATACAACTCGTACAAGTTGATCCAGTGTTGAAGCAGGTGCTTAGCCTGACGCAGGTAAGCAAATATTGCATTGGCCTTGGGTGGGGTGTCTCGATACACGTGCAATGTATCAGGGCTTTGGCGGTTGCACCCTCTCACCTTTGCTGGGAAAATTTTACTTGTAATAAATTAAACCAGGTTATGTCACACTTAAGTGACTTTTATAAGGCTTTTGTTCATGTTAATAAATCGGCCTGCACTCCCGTGACCAAAGTTTGCCAACTGTTGTTGTTTGTGTCTTCTTTGTTCTCATCCATCAGAGAGCGCGGCCAATGCGATGTTCGCTTGCCTACGATGAGTTTAAGGACTAGCCAGCAAAAAAGGCGATATATTCCGTTGGCGGCATAGATAATGCTTTTGAATTAATAAACATTTTACAGAGGACAATACCTAACAATAGAATTTAAAAATCGTTCGATATTTGCACGAAGTCATTTTTGCATAATATTTTAATATTAAAAAAGTATCGTTTGAAAACAAGAGATAAACAGTTTTTAAACAATAAAAATAGCATTTTTTATCTGTCGTTTTCAAACGGTACTTATTTATCTAAATTAACATCATCTTCTTGAGAAGTCAGTGATCTGATCATGAATTTTATGTGCTCGACCCTGTGCTACTGGACGCCTGTTCAAACATTGGAATTTTGAAGATCCAGCTGAAACACGTTTTCGCATCCCTGTTTTTGACCTGTTTGCTTGTCTAATGTTTTCATGCCGTATGCCAGATTGTTTCAAAATCAATTAAATATTGTTTCTATCCATAAGCAGGAAAAAAGGTTACAAATGAGCAAATTTTACCAATTTTTCCTGACGGTATGTGTTGTGATACACAGTGCGCATGTCCTTAGTGGTTCACCTCTCACCTTAAGCTGCTGCAGTCCGGGTTGGATTTTCGGATCGGGCCATACGTGAACTGAGTTTGTTTGATGTGTTGTTCTCTCCCTTGCCACGAGGGTTTTTTCGGGTTCTCCGTTTTTTCCTCCCTCAGCAAAAATCACTGAATATGTGAGTTGAGTGTTGTGTGCTAAAATAAGAAATGTAGTGGTAGTGAGTGTGGAGTGATTGACACTAGCTCCTTTGGGGGAAGAGTCACATAAAATATTTATTTATTCATTTTGATTTGTAATGGAGTTACCTAATTCAAAAAAGAGAGTACAAGGACTTTTATTCTAGAATCTTGTCACAAGAGACACTAGTGAAAAACGTCTGCGCATGCTTGTAGTCACGTGACTACGACTATGACTTCTGCATGGACTTCTGTATTCCTAGTAATCTAATACTGTTGATATTGACAGTAGTGAAAAACATCTGTGCATGCTTGTCTTCGTGCTTTTGTAAACTTATGCAAAGTTCGCTTGTACGCTTGCCTTCAACAATGGTTTTCACAAAACGTCAAAACTTAAGGTCAATCCTTGAAACTTAAGGCCAGTATTCACATGTATTCATTAATGCAATATCTTTGTCTCATAAAAAAGTATACAAGAGAAATTTTATGTATACACCGAGAATGCGAGCATTTCATTTCAAGCTAAAATTCACACATTTATCAAGGCTGAATTACACGGCACGATTTGTCGGGCCGATCTTTGATAAGCTTCGTTCGGAAAAGAGAGAAATCGGCCCGATTCGCAAAAATCTGTTGCAGTGGAACATATGTTTTTTTCGTGTCGGGCCGATTTTTGGAATGAAAAAGGAGTGCAAAAAACAATAAAACTCAAATCGGGCCGACATGTCGTACCGTGTAAATCAGCCTTAAAAAAACATCGTGATATGCACGCATGCGCAGAAGTTTTTCACTAGTGTCTTCCCAGGATGCAACCTCCAGATTGGTTATCTAGCCTTTCCCATCCCAATAGTGAGTACATTTATAGAAATAAAAACACATTGTATAAATTTGTTTATGGTTTTTATTTACGATACTTTTAACTGTTTTCTTCAATATGCATTAATTAGACGCACCTCAGTCTAAAAGAGTATAATAAAGTAAATAAGTAATGCAGACTAAATGATGAATCGATTAATTTAATATGTAAAAGAAAGAAATGAATTCCGTTTCTATCCGGCGAAAGGGACGGAGCAGACAAATGTGTGTCAATATGCGTGGAACCAACTGGTTTTCTCATCCTTTCTCGTTCATGAAGCTGCCCTGACCTTGAATGTATCATATCCATACATGTCCTGTATACAAGACTCTTGTATTTAAAGTTCCACCAAATGAACAAAGGCCCGTTTACATGAGCAAAATTAATTTTCCATGACATGAAAATTGTAATGGCAAATATTATGTGACAAATGAATTTGCCCATGTAAATGGGCCAACACGTTTGTTTTAGACAAGTTAAAGCGCAAAACTGAAAAAGTCGATCGCAAAAATGCAGAAGGCATTTTGGGGTAGAGGCTGGTAACATAACTATTCTAAACTAATTTTTCATGCTGAATGCGAATATGACTGTTACCAAGACGTATTCTGCAGTCTTGTACGTGTAAAGGACGTATTTTGTGAATTGCTACAGTCATTTCATACTAACGGCTTTTTCATGTAATTCCAAAAGTTCCCAAACTTAAAAACAATTACCGTAGCTGGAAAGAGCATATCAAAATCAGTAAAACTGTGAAGTTTGAAGGATATCAGTTGAAAAATCAAGGAGATACGAATTTTCAAAAAACGAAATTTGTTTATATCTCTTGCATAACTGTAAGCGTTTTCATACAAAATTTCGGTTTATGAAAATTCGTATCTCCTTGATTTTTCAACTGATATCCTTCAAACTTCACAGTTTTACTGATTTTGATGTGCTCTTTCCAGCTATGATCATTGTTTTTAAGTTTGGGAACTTACATGAAAAAGCCATTAGTATGAAATGACTGTAGCAATTCACAAAATACGTCATTTACACGTATAAGATTGCAGAATGCGTCTTGGTAACAGTCATATTCGCATTCAGAATCAAAAATCGGTTTAGAATAGTTATGTTACCAGCCTCTACCCCAAAAGGCCTACAGGTATCTGATTTTTCGAAAATGCGCCTTGTCTATTTCTTTCTTTCGGGTGACAGAGACCAGATCAGACGGAATAGAGGTAGCCAGAGAATGAATAATAAACTTACTTACCTTACAGAAAAGAACTGGATGTTTCTAGGACAGTGTGTTACTAACACTGCCTACATGTTTTTCTACAGGTTTGCTTGACGTTATTAAGTCCACATAGGAGACCCATCAAAGGGCAAAGCTTATTGCGATCCCTGCACACTGAATCAACAAAAAATGTTATTGTTAAATAATGTTTTTGAGGTTGAATTGTAGAATTGGCATTTTCTGACGTTTTCGAGAAAACGGCAGAAAAACAACAAAGATATATTCATCCTACAGTAGACCTTTTTCGAGTTTGTTCATACCGCTGTTAAATAAGACAACAGACACATTGGCGCAGGGTTAGCCTCGAGTCAAGGTAAATTATTCGTAAAATACCAGCGAGAAAAGCAAACCATTTTGACTAAGAACAATAAAGAAATCGATTTTAATCCCATGGGTCTTTCTTGAAAAGGAGACTAACCCTGTGCCTTTTGTCAAGAAGCTCAGGGGTCTCTAGTAAATGGAAACTGGACTATTCATGTATTTAAATATCTATATTTAAGAAACTGATATTATATTGATTGATCATAAGACCTCATGGCCGGGTCATGTGATAAAAGTGAGTTTATGTAGCAAACTGTACAAAATAACGTTTTAGTTCTTACCTGGTGGTGGACGATGAGTGGGCGGGGGAGGAGGGGGACGAGAAGGAGGTGGAGGAGGTGGCAAAGTACCACCGTCACCACCACCACCGTCACCACCACCATCACTGCATATTCCTCTGTACATCAGATTTGCCTGTTGAGCATCAATGGCGCTTAAGCCTCTTCGCTGTCCAAGCGTCACCTAAGAACACGATTAGTTTCATTTGGTTACAGTTGCTAACATTTTTATAATAGTCAAACCTGTATATATCGTACCGGCATGTAAACAATGTATAAGTTGAAATAAAGCATCTACTTACACCTGACTTTTTGGCTGTGATGGTTGGTCTACCGTTCTTGCTAAACGCACGTGACCCATAGTGCATGACGGAGCTATAGTCATACGGGGTATTCAGAGAATCAATGGTGTTTTTGCCATACTTGTTGAAGGCGAATTTATATTCTATAATTCAATAAGATATAGCAACATATTATTCTAATATAGATACAAAGGGGTTTGAAGGATGCACCAATTAGATATGTAAAAGTCAGCAAATACAAAGCCATAGAGAGAGAGAATGAACAGAAAAACAGAAAGCATATGGATGGATGTGCTAAGACCTCGTAACATGAATGATTGCAGTTGAAGTGTGGATGAAAAATGCAGTACTTAGGAAGGAAGGAAGGAAGGAAGGAAGGAAGGAAGGAAGGAAGGAAGGAAGGAAGGAAGGAAGGAAGGAAGGAAGAAGTAAAATTGGAGAAGAGGAGAAAGGAAAGAAAGGGAGAATGGAAAAAACTAAGAAAGAAAGGAAGGAAGGAAGGAAGGAAGGAAGGAAGAAAGGAAGAAAGGAAGAAAGGAAGAAAGGAAGAAAGGAAGGTAGCAGCATGCAAGGAAGGGAAAACAGGGTAGCACACGAAAAGGATGCTGAGTCAGACGAACTAATTTATAAATCTATAGCATTGATACAAAATTGCTCACTAGAAATAATGTTGCCCCAGTGAATGGTGACGTAATTGTCACGATCAGTTCGAGACTGTTCATGATAGAAACCAAGAGCATGACCTTGAGAAATAAAGATTATTAATATAAGTAATGTGACGATTGAAGGTCGATTGATGTAATATATTCTAGGAAATTAAACGAGAAACAGATGGGCATTTATATCTTTATTATTTTACCGATTTCATGCGCAACGATTCCTCTGTACCAGCAGCCTGAATCAAGGGTAATTGGTTGACTACCTCCACTTCGACCAACATACGAGGAACACCTTATGAGCAGATATGATAAATTAGATGTAATATTTACTAGATATCAATGTCGAAAACGTTCGAACTGCAAGTTATCTGTCTATTGGAGACTAAGGCATAAGGCATACGATGAGGTTAAAAGGCCATTTTAGAGTTTGAAATTTTTAAAAAAAGGACATTTCGGGAAAGAAATCTCACAAAAACCTTTTTGGTACAGGTATTATTTTTGACCTGTGTCTAAATCATGTGACAATCATGACCTTCTCATTTGACGATAATGATGATATAAATTTTCAACTCTTCGTTCAGTGGTAAAGAAGTGTTTTATTAATAGATTCTCCTCTAATAGAAATGTTTTTCTTATCATATAACATAAGCTTTTAACTTTTTATAACGGAGTGACTTAACAATAAGCTTGTTAAACTTTACCCTCTTCCTGAACGGAAGTACGCATATGCTCTCTCGTTGGTTCTCAACTTAAATCGAATACAAGTCTTGGACGTCCATTCATTCATTCCATCTCTGATGGCTCTCATAGCACGAGAGTTTCGGGCTGAAAACAAGAAACATAGTAATGATCGAATAACTAAACTGACAAACAAATATAAAACTGAAGGGTAAGTCAAGGCAGCGGAACTACAATTTTTTGGAACTAAAAATAATTACGAACTGGGTGATTTAAGATTTCTATATTATTCTGAATCCATGGAACGATTTTAATGTTCCTTTAAACTTTTATCGTTAGCTAAAGCATTCTCCGTTCGGAAAACATGGTTCGGATGATTTCTTGGAGTAATAATACTGAAATCAAACTGACTTGATTGACACGGCTTACAACGACTTCATCATATCAAGTCTCGATTTCTCAAACTGATAGAACCATCAATTTGAAAATTTTGTAAATAATCAGACATGATTGTAATATTTAATATGTTCCTTGTTGTTGTCTCTGATTTCTTGGACTTAACTTGAAGACGTTTCGACCGAGATACTTATACGGTCTTCATCAGTGGTGTCAGTGCTGGCTATATGCAAATACATCAGTTTAGTAGAAACAGTCTGGATTGAAGTTAAATCCAGGAAATCAGAGATAATTAACAACAAGGAATACTTGATAGAACCATCATCTAATTGAAGGTGGAACAGGGGATAAAATAACCCCCTCCCCATCTCTTCCTCCGAAGAAAGGGGCTAACGCAGTGAATTAATGATATCGTCAAGCATTTTTATACTGAACAACTTACGACGTAATTTTCCTAAGCTGAGACAAAAAACACCCACACACCCACACCCACCCACCCACACAAAATATATACAATACATAAAGAACCCGGGGGGGGGGGGGGACTCCTATATATAATTGAGGACGGGGATGCTCGTCGGAAATTTTGAAAATGACCCCTAAAAGGTATCTGAGTGGGAGTGGCAGCAGTTAATTTCTACCCCTAAAAGGTACCAATTCAAAAACAATAATAAAGAATTAAAGTAATAAAACACTTTGTTATCGATGTGCTTCGAAGATTCAATTCAGATCATCGAAATCGTCCCTTTCATGCTTATTTTAGGTAGTTATTTACCCCAAAACAGTCCCTAAAAGGTACCAGCTATGTCTCTGGTAGTCCACTTAAGTCCGAGACACCCTAAAAGGTACCAGATGGCAGATTTTGACCCCTAAAAGGTACGACGAGCATCCCCGTCCATTTACGATCGGTTTCCCCCCCCCCCCCCCCCGGGGATAAAGAAGCACGAACAAAAGAGCTCGAAACATTGGATTCTAATTAAGCACAATAAATCACATAAAAAACAATTCAAATCTTAATTTTTCGTGGATTCTACCATAAACTTATTTCTTGTCATCTTGCAAAGATGAAATTATTTTACTTATTTTGTAGATATACTGCTTACCTAAAGACTTATCAATTGTATAAACAAGTACTCCACCAGGCCATCTTTTATTTCTAATAGATCCACGACCAAGTGGTTGGTCTACATCACCACCACTGAGAGCAGCGGCTTTTTGTTCAGGAGTAAGAATCATGTCACCCTCAAAGACATTAGGGTCATCGCTTTCCTCTGAAACATAATGTAACTTAATTATCATTCTCTCTTAATTTTATGAACAGTAAACTTTTAAAATATCTTCTTGTAATGCCAGGATGATTTGAAACTCCATTTTATATGCCTTGTTACGGGTGCATTGCTTAGTTTTAGTTACAACTGTTAATAAAATACATATATAGTATATATTCCTGACGATTAGTCAAAAGCGCGAGAGCTTCAATTGAAGCTTCGATAATTAAATGTGAACAAAAATAATGTAGTTGAACCACAAAATCAATGTTGATAAAATTGTTAAAACCATGCTTATAAAATACTTCTTGCACTCTTTTTACTGGTCCATGTGAGCCCCGATTACTCGGTAAGCTAAAAGCTGCCTTTTTGTCGTCGACTCAGTATATAAAGAATTACTAATAATAAACTTGTAAAGAGGAATGTACAGGACGGTACTTTCTTTATCACCTCGCTTCATCAGCGCTCCGTTTAAGTGGTTGAAACTAACCTATTGAAAGCTACATGTTCCCTACATTTGTAAAAACGTTGAAACAAATGTACAGGGTCAGGATTCAAACCAACCGGAACCCAGGACCTTTCGCTTTTAAGGCTGCCCACTAACAAAGTTATAGTTTTTCTTTAATTGTTACCAAAAACTCAAATGTACAAATATTGCAGTAGTTACCTTCAGGACCCAAGGCAGAAATTGCTCCTAAAAGAGCAAGATCAGAAATGTAAACCACTTGAGCATCATTGTGGAAGAACAGTATAGTTCAAATGTTAACGAGCCAAGGTATTTATACATCATCGAACTGTACAGGTCGTTCAGCTGGGTACATTTGGGTGCCCTGTGTTATTCCAACTGTATTTGGAGGTTTCACCTGTTGGCTTGAACATATATACTCAGGCGGACTATATACACATTCGTAGGTCCTCACTTTGTAAGACCTTATGAGGCAGTATGTCTTTGCTAGCAGAGATAATTCTTTTGAATTTACGACATTTGTAAAGACTGAGAGGACAATAGAGTGGTTTCGTATGACTGTGAAAACGGCACCGCACGGAAACGGGACGGTCAAGGCATGAATTGCGAATGTTCTTATAGAAAAAACTGCACGGCGCGCGAAAAGCTTCACACTATATGATATAATCTATCAACTTATAAAGCGCATTTTCCATGCCGTAATGATCAAGTGTGCTTAAAAATAATAATTTTTACAACACTTGATACTATTCTCGCGATCTGATTTGTTGATTAGAGTATGACAATAAGAGGACGTACAGACACACTACTGACGCGTTTCGGCGCGCGCGCTCGTTCTGTTGCCCCGTTTGAAAAGCATTTTTAACTTTTATCTCAAATAATTGTTGTTGCGCTCGTGATTCCACTTGAGTTTTGACATTTTATGACGTCAAGAGTGTGCCAATAAGAGGACAGACAACTCAAAACAATCTTCAATTTGTTATTACATAGACCTTCGCTAAAAAAAAATTCCCTACAAAAAATTATGCTAACAATATATAAATTAAGAAATATTTATAGATTGTTAAGGCTCGTTTGTAAAATACAAAACAAAGTCTTAAGGCAAGTTCGACCAAGGGGGACTAAGGCAGGTTAACCCCCCCCTCTCCCCCTTCCCCAAATGGAAAGGTGTTGTCTCTTTCACTACTAGCTCAATCTAATAATCCTATGTCAGTGTTTGTTGGTATTCTATTTGGTTTTCCATTATTTGTATCTCTTGTTTTCAAACCATATTTTTTCATCTAAATTAACGTCTTCTTGAGAAATCAACGTTCTAATTCATATGCCCGACCCCGCGCTAAAAAGAATTACGCAAAACATTGGAAAACCTGTACGTCTGATCAAACAATAGATTTTGAAGATCCAGCTGCAACACGTTTTCACATCAACATTTCTCTCCTGTTTTTGACCCGTTTGTATAACTTAGTATGCAGTCTGCCAGGTTGTTTCAGAACCGGTTCCATATCGTCTCGATCGGTATTAGTAAAAAAAGCTACAAATGAGTATTCCAAAGTCTTTATTGATTGATTGAATGATGTGATTGATTTGTTTGTTTGTTTTTTTTGCTTGCTTATTTATTCATTTATTTGTTAGTTAGTTTATTGAACGATCAGCACTTGTTTATCATTGAAAAACAGTGGATTTTTTTGATTTTTTGATTCGGCTATTGATTTCTATTTATGTATGTATGTATTTATTCATTCATTCATTATTTCTTTATTCATTTGTTTGAAAAACCAGTACCTGTTAGTCATGAAAAAATAAATAAATAAATAAATAAATAAATAACAGTAGAGCTTTCGAGATTGAACCCGGCTCATCTGCTCCACAGTTCAGAGTTATTCAAGCTTCGCCATCGAAGCATGTAATTTGCACAACAATAGTTCATTCACAGAATACACTAGGTTATATTGTCTTCCAAATCCTTCAGTAGACCAGTTAGCCTAGTGGTAAGGTTCAGTCATTTATGGCCTAGGATCCGACTGTTTCCTCCCTCTTTGACTGCGAAGCTTGCTGAGTTCTACCGGATAGCGCGGAAGGGGCCGAAATCTCCATCCTATATACGTAACATGCGATGATTCAGCAATTTGTCTGGATGCATGGTCCGATTTTTTTAGTTTTGCATAAAATTAGCATACTAATTTAGTTTTAGCAGTGGGTTCGAGCCTTAGGTGCGACAACTTTGTTTTTTCTTTTTTCTTTTTCTTTCCTTTTGATTTGATTTGATTTCTTCTTTTTCGATCTTATTTATTTCATTTCTTTGGTTCTATTCATTTATTTTATATTGCTTCCCTTTTTCATCTCTTAGCCAGTGCACATTTGATGCCATGAATTAATGAATGGACAATAAATACTTCGATTTATTATTATATTAATTATTATTAATTATTATTGCATTAATCATTATCTATTATTATATTGATTATTTTTATAATTACTTAATTCAAATAAATAATTATTTTAAAATTATTTTTATGGGATATTTGCGCGCAAATAGGATTTTTATGTTTTCTCTTGGCTGTATTTATTTGAGCATTATCTAGAGTATTATGTAATTGTGTAATCGTAGGTCTTTGTGTAGGAGCATCCATACGTGTGAGGTCGGTATAGGGTACTGGAGTATTGGCAATTTGAGTGAACCCCCCCCCCCCCCCCCCCCCCACTGAGGACAGCACAACACGTGAGCTGTCAGGCGAAGTGATTCATTCTGGTCCTGACTTTACAGAAGCTGGTAGCTTTAATTTTAATTTTAATTTTAATTTTAATTTTAATTTTAATTTTTTAAATTCCCACACTTTACACAATTAAATGACACTCTCAAAATTATGTTCCTTTTTAACAGTATCGACCCAACAGTTTCAAAATCAACTGCAGCTTTTATAAATCATGCTATTAATACCAGAAAAACAAACTATATTAGTAATCATATACAAAATAGCAATTGCCAGTAGATTTAGATCATTTTTATAGATTCAATATCTTTTTATTGATCATTGATTGTATTTTTAATACAAATATATATATAATTTTATATATTTAGCTAATAGTTATTGTTATTGTTACTTTAGAGTAGGTAATACCATGTTTGTAATTTATGGGAATACTGAAATTTATAAATAAATAAATAAATAATTTTGCCCTCCTCCTCCCCATGCCTTCCTCGTCTTGTTTTGATGTATCCTTGCCCAGTAAACGAGCTTCAGGAAAAGCAGCAGCACATCTTAATAGTTTTGTGTGGCGCAGACAGGAGAAAACATAAATAATATTTTTATTAGTAAAAAGGAGCTTGGAGTTGTGTACATTAGAATGTAGTGGCAGAGGTGTGAAAATACAGTGCATTGTCACTTAGAATAGAACAGTCTTTTATTAGCTTCTGTATGTATACTTTACAGTACATTAGATAAATGCTAATAAGTTGTAATAGAAAAAATACATACTTTACGTCATGCACACTTTAAACATTTATATACATATATATTCATCTATATTAATTCATATATTCCTTCATTTTGGGTTTTTCAGTTTCAATGTTTTCAGCTTAATATATATGCCTATTGTATATTATCATTTACGATTCTTATCTTGAAGCAAGCGTAAATATATTTTGCAACTATCTTTTGAATCGATATTATTGGGTTAATGATTTTTCCTCGTCACTTAACAAGTCCACATTTGATTTACTAGTTTGGATGGCAATCTTAATCATAAGTCGAGTTTTTCTTTCATTTAATTTAAATAATTTAAGGACAAGTGATAAGAAAATGTAATTCACGGATTTAATTCCAATTTTGCATATTGGGCACACCCTTTCTTCAGGCTTAGTGTATGGCCATGTATATCTGCCTACTTCAATTTGGAGGCAATAATCACTTATTCTTAATTTTGTAAGGCTAATCCTGCATGTGTTTAATGTTGCTAACTCCTTTTAAGTATTCTTCTTGCTTGTAATAATAATAATAATGATAATTCGTTTTAAATATTCTAAGCTTGCTTTTTTGTGAATCCTCTCTTCCCTCGTGGTTATGTATGTCAGTGAGTCCAATTTAAAATTCTTGATCATCTATTCTTTGCTTTATGTATTTCATCAACACAGCTAACTGGTGCTCAGTCGTGGCATCATTAACGTTTTGTTGCCATAAATAGCTTAACCATAACCTAACAAGAATCGAGTTTGTTTTTTCTGCCCACAGATCTAGAGTTGGAACTATCTTGGAGATTGTCAGTCATATCAAACATATGTTGTCGTTCGTGCGGGCTTCCTGTGTTTCTACTATTGGGTTTCCTGTTTACCGAAAAGCTAGGTTTCTAAGCCAATTTCAAGATGGTGGACAATGTGATGTGTTTCATCGTTACAATATCTGCAAGTTTTGATGGAATTTTGACAGCTCAAAATTGCAGGAAAATCAACAAAAACAAATCTACGTGACTTCCAAATAAGGTAATGCCTTCCATATATAGAATAGATTTCATGGCCGTGCGAACGACAACTTTTTATAGAGATATGTTTGATATGTTATTATTTGGTATGAGAGCTCTGTTTTCTCACTACAATTAGTGTATTTTATCCAAAATTTTATTGCTCTTAGTTTTGTATTTGCTCTCAGAGGAAATAGCCCTAGTTTTGATCAACAAGCATTGCTAGGCTATAGCCCATGCAAAATGTCAAAAATGGCCCCAAATCGACAAAATGCAAAGGACCTAGCCCATGCCAAATAGTCAAAAATGGCCCAAAATCGACAAAATGCAAAGGCTAGAGCCCATGCAAAATGCGCAAAAATGGCCCAAAATCGACAAAATGCAATGGCTATAGCCAATGCAAAATGGTCCAAAACGGTCCAAAATCGACAAAATGCAAAGTCTATAGCCCATGCAAAATGCGCAAAAATGGCCCAAAATCGAAAACATTCAAAGGTTATAGTCCATTAAAAATTTTAAAAAGGCCCAATATCGACAAAATGCTTAGGCTATAGCCCATGCAAAAATGCGCAAAAATGGGCCAAAATGGACAAAATGCAAAGTCTATAGCCAATGCAAAATGGTCAAAAATGCAAATTCTATTGCCCATGCATGCAAAATGCTCAAAAATGGACAACAATGGACAAAATGCAAAGTCTATAGCCCATGCAAAATGCGCAAAAATTGGCCAAAATCGACAAAATGCAGAGGACCTAGCCCATGCAAAATGCGCAAAAATGGACCAAAATCGACAAAATACTAAGGCTATAGCCCAGTGAAAATGGTCAAAAATGAGCCAAAATCGACAAAATGCAAAGGACCTAGCCCATGCAAAATGCTCAAAAATGGCCCAAAATCGAAAACATTCAAAGGTTAAAGTCCATTAAAAATGTTAAAAAGGCCCAATATCGACAAAATGCTAAGGCTATAGCCCATGCAAAATGCGCAAAAATGGCCCAAAATCGACAAAATACTAAGGCTATAGCCCAGTGAAAATGGTTAAAAATGGCCCAAAATGGACAAAATGCAATGGCTATAGCCCATGCAAAATGCGCAAAAATGGCCCAAAATTGACAAAATGCAAAGTCTATAGCCCATGCAAAATGCGCAAAAATGGCCCAAATTCGAAAACATTCAAAGGCTATAGTACATTAAAAATGTTAAAAAAGGCCCAAAATCGACAAAATGCTAAGGCTATAGCCCACGCCGGGCACAAAGGACCCCAAAATCGGCACCGTTAAATGTGCCATTTTTGCCCTAACCTTTGTATCTTCAACAAGATTTGATCGTTTGCAATGAAATTTTCAGTGATGGCTAACTATAAGTGGCGATTTATTTTGCCATGTTTAAAAGTTACCACTGACGTGATTTTGACGTCATAGCGAATTGTTACATTTTTCGAGAACATCCAGATTACTTCAAGAGATTCTCAAAACTACACAGTTTGAAAGAGAATGCCATTCTCTAAAATTTGGTGCAATTT
>JALIZF010000959.1:0-113427 GCA_029948255.1 Telmatactis stephensoni | reverse complement strand
ACCTTTCGCCCAACAGCAATCATACAGTTGATAACCTGAAGACGTAAAATTGGTGTTAGAAAAGGATCAGACCCATCTGTCAAACAAGTTAGAACTTGGATTTCATTTAAACATTACTTTATACTGAGCTGTAATACTTGCTATAAGTTTGAATATCGGGATCAAGAGTCTAATGCAAATTATGGCGTCTTGCCTTTCCGGCAAAACTCAAGCCACATGTACAGACGGCCAAACTTAGTCCCAAAAACCCCAGTTTAAAGACATTGTAGTATATTCTATCGCCTGCCTTTTGCACTTACTACTTTCCTATTTGCATGAAAAATGTACGTAATATACAAGCGTTCATTTTACAAAGGTTTCATTTGCAAGGTAACTACATCCCCACCCTTTCCTGGGTTTGTACATTGAGTATTTTATCCCATAGAAAATACATCCAATTACCGAAATGTCTCATGGGAAGAGACAGTTGAACACCGCAGAATATACCACTGCTTTCCTGCTTTTTGATTGGCTGTATTTTCTATGGTGTGGGATGAATGAGATGTATTTCACGCTTGTACTTACATTCCACATATTTTGATTTTCAAATAAATCTACAGTCTGGAATAAATCGTATTTTGCAACTCCAAGCGTAGTATCACAGAATTCTAAAAAGTTGCTTATGTTTTCCATCTGAGAATAAACAGAATCATAAAAAAAGCTTGTTTTACAACATTCGAGCAAAATCACATAATCTGATTGGTTGAAAGCGACGTGACGTGACGTTGCTATAGCAACCTATCGAGTAATGAGTTTCATATCAAACGGTTCCCCGATTCATGGATTATCATATGGTTGGCTGAAGGGTGTCAAAATATACATCTGTAGCACCTATTATACGCTTTTTACTATTGGTATAAGTATCTTTAAAACTATAGTGAGCTACCTTAAGTCTTGAACATTTTTGACGTCAAACGCATTGTCAATAAGAGTAGAGACAATGGAAAACCACTTGCGATTTGTTAATTACTCGGTAGGCATTCTTGCCCCCCCCCCCCTCCCCCCCCCCCTCCCCCCCCGCTAGGCTAAGTATGCGCTGTAGAGACCTGTCTACATTTTGTGACTCGGCTGGCTACGGCCACAAGTATGGAGAAGAGGGGTTATTCTTTACTCCAAATGGGTGTACCGCTGACCTGTTTGAACGGCATTCTTTGTTTGTTTATCTTAATTTTTGCGCCAAGAATGTTTGCGATTCTGAAAAACAAACAAAAATATCGGTGTTCCATCATAGACTGATTTATCCATCTATCCATCCATCCATCCATCCATCCATCCATCCATCCATCCATCCATCCATCCATCCATTTATTCATTTTCACTTACCTACATAACACTATTCCGTCTTTTAATCTCCCTTGTACCCAGTCGGCACCAGTTCCTCCCTCGAAAACTGGTTCACCAATCACACACTCGATCCATTCCCTCACTTCCGCCTCTTTTTCAAGACTGTACTTTGAGTTAATCTGAAAAAAATATCCTCAAACAAAGTTCAGAAATGGATAGTTTGTCCGTAGTATGAATTTCTCCGTGTATATTTAACTATTATTCCACGAAATCGAGTCGTGCATGAGCTGATAGTCGACGAGGCTTCGCCGAGTCGGCTATCAGCCATGGACCGGACGAGATTGAGTGGAATATTTGTTTTATTGTATTCACAACCAATTGATTTTGAGCAATAAGGAATTTTATTTGTATTTTCAAGCCATTTTCGAGCTATTTTAAAGCTATTTTAAATTGTCAAAAATCTCGTCGCCATTTTGTTTTTCTCTACTCACGGGATATGAGCTGATAGCCTAGTAATAGAGTAGCCAATCAGCGCGCGCGTTTGCTCATATCCATTGGTTGTGAATATAAAACGTTTTTCCTTGAAAGTAAGAGGTTCTTTTCTGAAGCTCGAATTTTGGTGGGCCTAACTAATGCTCGTTTATCATAATTTTGTTATACCCTGTGAGCATATATAGTTTTTTCTCATTCACTCTGCTAACGAGCAAGGGATTAGTAACCTGCTCGCAGAGTACGCATGCGCATAACGCATCACAAAAAAACAACAAGCAAACAGACAAACATCAACATCAACAACAACAACAACAAAAAACAGAAGAAAACAAAAACGCCTTACTCTGTACTGCTCACCTACTAATAGTTGTTTTCGTATGAGTGGGAAACTTACCGCGCCGTACCGAGACTGTGTCTATGCCGTAATGTCTATAACAAAAATTCGAAATTTCTGCCGTAACCGTAGCGTGCAGTGACCGTGCCGTTTTCTCAGTCATACGAAATCGACTTTAACTCGCGAAACATCTTTTTACTACTTCTACTCGAGCTTAGAACACGTAACGGCAATTGTACAGCAAAACATATTCATGCCTACATAATTAACGTAAGACCGTTCACGCTTATTCACATTAACGTCACGTTATTCTTACTTTTTCACGTGAGATCACGCGTGAAGATTACAAAATGCAAATTTTTAATGAAGATATGGTGCATGAATTACGGCTTCTTTGTTCCTATTGGATAAGTAATTACCTTTATAAGTGTCAAACTGGTCTTCTGGATTCATTACGAAGTAAAACTCAAGATTTCAACTGAGATGTCGACGGGTTGTCAGGAAAAAGACGTTCTCATTTTCGACAAAAAAATATACTGTCAGCTATCTCTCTATTCAAAAGCTAAAGATATTCTTGGAGCTGATGGTAGAAGAAAAGCCGCCGAGTTCGTGACCTAATTCTTGAGATGACAAACACCACATACAATTGAAATTCATTTTTTCCGGTTGATTCTAGATTGTGCTATTTTGTAATTTGGGGTTTCATTGGAACAAGAATAACTTATTATTCAGTTAGCTTCTTTCGCTATAACAAATAATGTCTCAAATTCTCTTTGTGATTTTCTTTTCATTCATAGTCAAAGTCGCCAAAAATTAATTGAGACTTGTAATCTTTTGCGCAAAACCTCAATTCAGATGTACAATGTGCTCCGACGTGAACAGGTGCATCACGAAATAAGCAAAAACACTTTTTAAAGAACACAAAATGTAATGCCATATTTACCGAAAACCAGCTCTCAAATTTATAAAGAAAAAAGAAAAGAGACGTTGAAAAATAAAGGATTTTGATTTTAGAGACTGATATAGGGTCTGTTTCATTTTATACTCGAAAAACGTCAACTACTCGAGTTCAAAACGCCCAGAACGTACAGTCAGTCTGTGGGTGTCACTTCCGTATATCACATCTAGAATCACAAGCGTAGATTTCGAAATCAAATATCAGTTCATTGGATCACAGAAAGTACAAACGAAAAAGCAAGATTTCAAGAAAATCATGAATTGAATTTTTACCATAATTCTCATTTAGTTATATCGGTTTTATATAGGTATCAGACACGTGAAACGTAAACATACAATGATACCGCGCATCGACTTCGTGAAATATGATTTGTTGTGACACAACCTTCTAGATGAATCCGTTTTTTAAGAAAATTATTACCACAGTTATATTTTGGGTAATTTCAAGCACGAAGCAAAGGCAGTGAATTGTTTCCTTGTAATATAAATTCCCATACTATCACACTTATGATTCGGTTCTGGTGAATAATATAAGCCACAAAATGTCGACACCGCGATCAAAAGTAAGCGCGAGTTATACTCAGCATAATACCTTCGTTTGAATTTCCCTGTCCAGTCCATAAACCTCTGCTCGGTTTGCCATTTTGTGCGAGTAAAATAAAAGCACTAGGCACTGTTAGAATATAGAAGGCTATTTCAACTGTTCCTGTTGATTATGAATAATTCACTCCTCGCTACATTCCTGAATTTCAAAGAAATGGACTTACAAATTTTCGGAAATCACTCGGAGAGTTGTTAAAATGCCGAATAATAGTTCGGAATGACTCGGAACGGACGCCCCTAGCTAGACGAAATATGCAAGTGATATCTCCCTATTACGCACTTTGCTCCAATGAGTGGGAACTAAGATTTCGTTTTTAAGGTCTTCCTAAAGGTTCTTGGAGTCACCTTGGAAAAAAGCTCGCATTTCGTCAAAATTCACGGTATAAGAACAAACTATATATCATTTGAAAGCTGTTAAAACATAGAAAACCACGTAAGCAGGACTAAATCCCTCTACCGAACACATTCATATGCCCCTGATTGTATAAACGAAACATGCATCCAGACAAATGCTTAGTAATCTTCGCATGGATTTATGAGGTGGTGCTATCTCATCTAGTAGAACATAGAGGGCTTCGCCGTCAAAGAGGGAGGGAAAAGTCGGAGTGTTGGCCGAAAATGAACCATACAACTAGGCTAACTGGTCTACCGAGGGACTTGGAAGGCAAAATAACCTTTCAGTATATCTTAAATGTGAATGGACAAATTACGTGACCTGTTAGCGCAGTGAGTTAGGCGCGGTGTGGAAAACTTTGGACTTTGAAGAAAACGAATGAGACTCAATAGTTCTCGGGCTTTTCTTTTTTGTTGTTGTTGTTTCCTTTCTTTTCTTTTCTTTTCCTCTCCTTTCTTTTCTTTTCTTTTCTTTCTTTCTTTTTTCCCCCCAAAGATCCCAGCTGCTTTTCTTTCTTTTGTTTGTTTTCTTTAATAGAGTAATACATTAATACTTGAACATGATAATGTTTATGCTTATCAAATAAATCATTTTGTATAGATGAATAACTAGATGAAAAATACATAAAAGAAAAATGTGCGTGTGATTTTGGGTTCCCTGTGCTTTCACCAGTGTATACATATTCCCCGACATCCTTTTCGCGCATACGCTTGCGCCCGTCACACACCAGCGGTCTTCCGTTTCTAAGCAAAACTATACAGAATCAACAATGGATGACAAGGGAGCAAAAATTATTATTTTTACGTTTTAGTAGACTACAAAACTTAACAAACATGATGCCACTTAAGTTAGGAATGTTGTCTCAAGCCGAGGCTCGGAAAATCTTGGAAAATGCCAATCTACCAGGTAAAAATCAGACTTGGTTTGATGTTGGTGAGCTTGCCAGACTGTGACTGATTGGTTGTTCACTACTTTAAATTATTTCTTTTGTGTTTAACGTGATAATTTCATTGTTTCTCTACACTGAATTCGTTTTATTGCATTAGAAGATTGATTGATTTATCTTTCTGTTGCTTGAAAGAGAAAGAAAGAAACAAAGAAAAGTACATGAGCCAAATAGTTAGGTTTCTGCTGAAGTTCTTAAACTTTCTCTCAACTTTACAGGTGTTTGTGATCGAAATATAAAATACACATTGTACGATCAATCGGAACGAATGGTAAGTTTCTTAGGTTTATTGACGTGTAGAAAAATCGTGTAATATTCATTGTACAAATAGAATGATTTAAGGCTGATAGAAGCTTTGCACCACCACGTGATGGCAGCCATGACAGGAGGCAAAAGAGTCTTTTCCCCCTGGGAAACTGAACTCTTTCTCATGTAAACCAGATTAGTGCAGACTCTATTGTTCCTGCCTCCTGTCATGGCTGCTGTCATGTGATGGTGCAAAGCTTCTATAGACAAACTTTTATTCAGATATGTCTCCTGTGTACAAACATGCCATTATTTTGTTGTTACAATAATGTATTTGAAATCAAAGCATTTTTAATTTTTTTTTCTTTTAGCAAGCAATCCAATACAACACTGACCAGGATGACAGAGCTACTGCTGCTGCAATTGAGATTCAGCGTCGATGGAGAGGTTATTATGCAAGGTACAAATATTATAGTTTTATTACTAAAGCAGTATTTATATGCAGGGCTGTCAACCCTCCCGAATAATCTGGGAGTCTCAAGATTTTGGACCATATCTCCCAGTCTCAAGATTAGAGGCTCAAATCTCCTGGATAATCCCTATAATCCTGAAATCATGGCCATTTTGACTGAAATATTGTCCATTTGATGTTGTTTTCTTGTTATTTTTAGGAAAAAATTGTATGAAATTCTGAATCCTAAAACTACTGATATCACAGTAAAATGCAGTTCAAGTCAAACTAAAGTAAGAGTCACCAACCCACAAAGAACAACCTAATAAGGTTTCCCTGTTTGACCAATCTCTGTACATGTAGTTGTGACAGTCTGTATGCATGTTTGTGTTGGTGTTATCATAACAAGCCAGGACCCAAAGTTCTTTTGTTGTTTCTGTAGTGTGTTGTAGCTTGTCTGATAATTTGTTAGACAAACATTATATAATTCTATAATTTTAATAAGAAAAAATTTGCATACACTGTAAGACTTAAGTACCGCTCTCGAGTAACGTAACCTCTACTCGCGAGTACGAGTAGCGAGTACGAGTGGCGACTCGAGAGTCCTTGATTTCTGAATATTCATGAATTACTTAACGACTCGCAACTTTCGAGCACGAGTCACTCGCGAGTCAAATGAGTCAATTCATTTCTGAAGCACAGGTAGATTGTGTAGACATCAAGAAGATTTCAAGATCAAAATTAAAAGCATTGAACAAAATGAATTGTTAGTAACTCCCTGGTATAAGTATTGGAGTAGTTTAACGAGTGTAGTTACAGGATGGTTTTCAAAAGATAGATCGCAAGGCGGCCAGATCACAAGCTTGGTCAACAAAACGGTTTACAAGTAACGGTGATTGTTTTGGTGGTAACTACTCGTACTTGCGAGTGGAGGTTACGTTACTCGAGAGCGGTACTGTACAATGTATGCAAATTTTTTCTTATTAAAATTATAGAATTATTCATTGAAACTCCTCCAATTTGTTTGATTGTCCTATTGCTCTCTTCCAATTTGAGGGTTACATTTGATACATGGCATATAAAACTCTGCCTATTAAATATTAAATATGACTTTCTGAACAATATTGTGTTGGATTTGCAGTGGCCTTAATTGTCTTGCATGTACTCCTAGTCAAGACTTTTGTATGACACAGCATATAGTTTGTAGCAGCAGCATGTTATTATGCTAATGGTGGTCAGGAAGGGTTGGGGTCACAGCCCTCACCTTCCTGGAAGACTACTCCCAAGAGAACAGGCAGTAATGTTAGAAACATGACTTGTATCATCCTTGAAGTATAATAAACATATCAGTATAATTGTATTTTACATTTTGTTGTAGGATATTTCTAACATTCGTGCAAAGTATAACCAGTATCTTAACAGAAATAACAATGATCCCTCATGTATGAGGTAAGTCAGAAAAAAGTTATTTCTATAACTTACAATGTGTTGTATTTAGCTTTTGACATTCAAGCAGGTTTCGGTGTTTGTTCAGACAGCAGTTCCTGAGTTCAAGTTGTACTTTAGAAGTTTTGGCAAACTTCAAAATAACTTCCTGCACAAATTTGGATTTTTTCAAAACCTAGGCTCAGTGTCTTGCTAATAAATTTCTGAATTTGTGGGGGAAGTAAATTGGAAGTTCAACAAATTATTTTGCTGTGAACTTCCAAAGTTACATGTACATGTAACAACTTGAAGTTTCCAAACACCCAGAAACCTCTTAATGTCAAAACATAATAATGAAGGTTTCCCTGTGAAAATGACCTAAGTGACTTTTTGATGGATGTCCTGAGATTAATTTTTCAGCATAGGAAAGTTAATTATGCCATATATATCATCAAAAAGTCACAAGCCATTTTCACATTGAACCCTTATGTCAAATACACTGTACAAATACAGCTGGATTGTTGAACAGTATTAACATGTAAATTTCCAGAAAGATTGAGGAGCTTATCTTAAGTCATAATTTTGTAATAACTGGTATTAAACACTCTGATCTTGTATTTCCAGTTTTTCAGAATTCTGTGCTTCAGTAATTCAACGATGGTGGAGAAAACAGCATGTAAAACCCAGACAGAAAAGACCTGGATACCCAAGTGCCCCACCTCCAACAACAAATGGCGAAGCTTCTCCTGTTTTATCCCTACCTAGTGATGAAGAGATTCCTGAAGACAAGACACCCGAAGTAGAATTACATATTAGGGAAGGCAGCCAGGCTTCTAAGGACCTCAACAAACAGGAGGCTGCTAAAGCTATTCAGAGAACGTGGAGAAAGCATATTGTAAGTTAGAATGAAGAAATTGAGAACAGTTAGGTCGTAGCATTTTATGTTGAGTAGCAGGAGCACATGGGAATTGTGAGAAAATGAGTGTTTTTAGTGTTTTAGCCCAATGGAGGGGACTCCATTGTAAATAGGATCAGGTATGCTTGTCAGAAATTTATATACCCCTAAAAGATACCGGAAGTCTTTTAAGAAGGATGTGGCTGGGTGAGTTTTAACTGCTAAGAGATACTACACAAAATACATATTAAACTGTTTAAAATGTTTCTATGAGTTTTTTTCTAGTAAGCATATTTTTAGAGTTCCAAACTAAAAAAAACCTCTCTTTTGCTGGTTGGGTGCACATCAAATGGAAATGGAACTATGTCTAAGTTTACTTTGTCTAATTGCCTTACCTTTCCCCAACATTTTTCTGCTCAGTAGTGGGGGGGGGGGGGGGGGAGGATTATACTGGTTCAGTGGGGAGGGCTGCTGCTTAGTGAGAGCTGATGTGATTGTACTGTAGATGCACACACCTTTGGCTTCTACAAGAGGGTTCACTTACACCTAGTGCACCCCCTTACATTGTAGTTACGCCCTTGTAGTCATATTTTGTGCTTTCTCTGAGGTGCAGATGGCACAGCTGCTCATGAAACAACAACTGGCGCAGCACAATGCACTTTGATATAAATTATATACAACAGTGTACCATTTAAATCTGTACTTTTTCATTTAAATTTGTACTTTTAAAAAAGATTGCATTACTGGGATATCCCAGATTTGAGCCAATCAGAATTGATATTTAAATGGCAACCATTTTCCTGGATTGCTCTCAAATCTGGGATATTCCAGTCATACAGTCATTTTTGAAAGTACAAATTTAAAATGGTCAGCCTTAGCCTCCTAAGCAGCCGCTCTTTTGTGTCGTCAAGAAAGCCTTGTGTGATGACACAAAGGAGCAGCTGCATAGGAGGCTAGGTCAGCATCTGTGACTTTAGAGTGCAGCAAATTTATCAACACTTTTAGTAGTAAATTAAAAAACATATTGTGGCTAATGTACTGAAGTTGCTTGGAATTGTTTCAGGATACCCAAGTCTACAAGTATTATAGGGACTTGATTAATTTTAAAACCAGAGGAGATCCAGCTTTGATGTTAAAATGTATCAATCCTAGAGAGGTAAGTTTCTTTGTTACTGTCATCATCATCATCATCATCATCAATATGCATCACAACAATTTATTTATGGATGGGGAAGGCTGGCCGCAAGCAGTGGTCAAAAGTTCAGGAATGGAGGTACATTTTTTGTACCTCATACAACTTGAGTTTGTCTTGCTTTGCCAACACTTCACTAGAACAGTTTTTATATGAGTGGGAAATAGTCCATGCCATTCATGGTTGCAACCATTCCCAGGAGAGCAATTTAACAAAAGACATGGCGGCCATATTGGTAGTTTATTTATTTTATTTATTTATTCAACTTCCACTGAGTATATAAAATATAAAAAACAGATAAATAAATATAATAGTTGAAATAATGAACTTAATAATGGTACATTGTAAGAAAAAGACTTAGCGAGGGACAGTCAGGACAGAGCATGCTCCATCTAGGTGAAAGCCCATCATCTTGATTTTGTTTTGTTAGACCACCAACATGGCGACTACATCTTTTACAAGTCACAACATTCTCTGGGGAATGGTATGACTGTGTGAGTGCTGTGATGTCTATAAAAATCACACTGAAACTCCAGATGTAATGTGTATTTGTCATGTCTCAGTGCAGTTTTCCCTTGCACTCATACAAAACCGGCTGTAATACAGACACCTCAGTGGCTAATGTTTCCGAGTTTCATATCGTGAGAGCCTGGGTACGAGTCCCTGAATATTGCTCCAATCAACACAAGACAGCTGTCATTTGTCGGGATTCCCATACATTTTTTGTATTTTTTTGGTTTTTGAGTGGTTGTATCTCACTCAATATTGAACCGATTAACACACAACTTTAGAATATTGTTAAACTTGATATGCTTTTTCCAAATATGTGGGTCTTGTGTTGATTGGTGCACTATTCAGGGACTCGTACCCAGGCTCTCATGATATGAAATGACTAGAAGAGTTGAATTAGGACAGCTAGTCATAGTTAGTGGTTGATGGACAGTTTGTCTCGGGTGTCCAAGTTTTGTCCTGCGGCCTACCACGTGACCTGCTTAGGCCTAAACCTTGGTCCTAACCCTAATTTAGGCCTAGCCCTAACCCCAGTTACCCAAACCCTAAATTTTTTTTAAACCCTAGATTCTTAACTCTAACCCTAGCTTTGAACTAACCCCAACCCTAACTTTCACCAGGGGTGTCAAATGCACTGGTCACGTGACCTCCATTGTTCTCCATTAACCCTTTCCCTACGGCCAAAATCAGGCAAAAACTCTTGTATTTTTGAGGCCTAGTGAAAACCTCCCCTAGTTCTTTTGAGTTTTGGAGTTCCTGTGAAAATCACTGCTGTGCACGATTGCTGGGAGCTCATATTTTTGATTGACAACAAGAATTCGTTAGCAAGACGTCAAGATCGTTCAGGATGGCGCCATTTTCCTGGAATTTCATGTAAATATTGAGCTTTTTAGAGTCATTTCTTGATCTATGAAGAAGTTGGAGGGCATCATGAAGCCCTGTGACAGCCTAAGTCGCACTGTCTCGACAAACTGAGTTCAGTACTTGGATAATCCACGAAGAAATGTGAGAAAAGTTCGCTATTGCAAGAAAGGGAATTTTTCGAAATGATTATCTTGAAGAGCTTCACAGAGAAAGACGATGGCACGCTAACAAGGCAAGACTCAAATATTTCACGCCCTACAGATGTCAGGAAAGTGATATTTGGCCTGTAGGGTCCGATGACTCTAGACTTATATAAAAAAGCTCAATTCTTAGGAAAGGGGTGAAGTGCTGTCGCTGGCAGCTGGATTCCCATCATGCTTTACAGTGGTGGTCGTTGAAAAAATGGCATTCGTGTGCAAAATGCTTGTCCCTGTGCCCGGTGTTCGACTGATGAGAAAATAACTTAATAACTGGATGACAAGTACTAGGACTGAACTTTACTCTAAAAGTGTAATTTGGATACTAAATAACGATTTCAAAGAAAACTAACGGGGTAAAAGTGCTATTATTTTGAGAAGCCTGTATTTGGATTTTATTGGTTTTGTGAACTGGAAGAAGCCACGAGTCTCAAAGTCTCTATCTAGTTGCCCAAGTATTGAAAATAATATTCTCACTAATATTGCTTATTACTCGTGCTATTACAGATTCATAAGTAGATACTCAAGAGTGTCCACTATAATGGTAGTTGACCATATTTTCTTGTTCAATTCCAGGCTGACCTACTTGACTCTGCTGCAGGTGTACATATTAAATTTAGATTAGCTGGGGTAAGAACTACATATTTAAGTCATTGTGTGGTTTTAGAGAGTATCTGCCAAGTGGCAGACACTCAGAATCATGGAATCACCTAAAACACCGAATCATGGAAAATGATCATACCCCAAATCATAAACAAACAGATTTTAGAAAATACATGAAATCTCTTTCTTCATTTACAAATCACTTTCTTTGTGATGCAAAAATAAGATCACTTCAGCCATTTTTATGTGCATCCCTTAAATACTATGTATAGATAATATTTTCATTACATTTCCATTTTTCTCTCATTTTAATTTTATTTTGTGTCTTAATTTGATTCAGGAAAAGTTCCCACCCAACATATATTACAAGATTTTTACACACAGGAATGTAGCTGATATTGGTGCATTTGCTCCACGAGACTACACTCATGCAGACAATAAGCGCCTTCCTGTTAACCTAGTACATAACAAAGGAACCAAGACACCTAAAGGTAGACTTTCATTCTTTCATTCTTTCATCTTTTCATTTGTTCAGACTTTCATCAAGTCATTTAGTCAGTCTGTCAAGCATTTGTACATTCACTCATCCATACATTATGCATGCTTTTCATTATTTCATTCTTCCATCTTTTCATTTGTTCAGACTTTCATCAAGTCATTTAGTCAGTCTGTCAAGCATTTGTACATTCACTCATCCATACATTATGCATGCTTTTCATTCTTTCATTCTTCCATCTTTTCATTTGTTCAGACTTTCATCAAGTCATTTAGTCAGTCTGTCAAGCATTTGTACATTCACTCATCCATACATTTATCCATGCATGCATGTGTGTATTCATTCATTCATCCATCCATTCATCCATTCATTCATTAATTCATCCATCAATTCATCTAAAAAATCAATTTAAATCTTCAATCCAAATGTCATGCAGTCATTCGAGCATTTGTTCATTCATTCATCCATTCACACATTCATCCATCCATCCATTTACTCATTTATTTATTCATTTATTCATTCATTTACTTTTCCATCCATCCATTCATTCATCAAATAATATCAATTTGTGCTTCAGCCCACATTTCCAAAATTTCACCTTTCCCTTCTGTGATTGTGCATGGTTTTTTCCCTCTCTGCAGGTGTCATCCATTGTTATCGACGATGGGAAAACAATGGTTGGAGATTAGTATCTGATAGGGTAAGAATGATTGACACATGATAGTATGAATAGTAGGAGCCACTGACAAATTGTCAAGACAACAAGACCCATTCTGGTTGTTTAAAATGAGATGGAGACTTTTAATTGTAATTTTCAAGCCCATATTGACCATATTGATTATTTATATGGTAGTTATCTCACACAAAACAATGATTGTTACCCAGGGGACTCCTATAAGTAGGATGGGAAACTCGTCAAAAATTTGGAAAATGACCTCTAAAAGCCACCTGAATCTTAGCTGAACCCCTGGCTGTTCCTCCCGGGGGGTGGGACTCCATTGTAAAAGGATGGGGTATGCTCATCATATCTCTTAGGGGTAAAAATCAGCGATTTGGTATCTTTTAGGGTGTTACACGTAAAATTGAAGTTTAGAGTTTTAGCATTCCCTGGTCTCTCTTAGGGTATCAAAAAAGTCCATCGCTTATTATCTCATTCTCAAATGGAAGGAATTTGTCCAACAAAAGCGTGTCGACCATTCAATTTTATGTTCATCATAGTAATGTTCATTAGCTTGTTATCGCTGGTATCTCTTAGGGGTTAAAAATCGTCCAGCCACGCCCTTCTTAAAAGACTTCTGGTATCTTTTAGGGGTATTCTTAAAAATTTCTGAGCATACCCAATCCTTTTACAATAGAGTCCCCCCTCCCCCCCCCACCCCCAGGGCTGTTCCTACAAGGCCCTGGATTCATAACTACTGCATCTTACATCAAAAACGATAATACAGTTATGAGTTAAGTTGTTTCACTAATAACATCCTTTTTCTTCAGATTGTTCAAAGATTAGACCAGGATCCAGTTGTTTTTGAATCTACACAAAAGGCAACAACTTTCCACCATAATAAGGTATAGAAATGAAATTCTAAGATTGTGATCATATTACACCCAATTTCAAAATTACGCGACCTAGTGGCGATGGCTTGTCTGGATTTAAGCTTCTGTCTATCAAATTGTAAGGACTAGAATTTGTAAAATTTTAACTTTTCTAAATTGAGAAACAAAACAAACTTGAATTTATTGACAAGACATTTACGAATAGTCGGAGATTTGATTGACGGTAGTCAAAACACTGAAAAAGCCATTCAAGTGTCGTCTGCAAAGGTCGCGTAATTTTGAAAATAGGTGTAAGACTTTATTTAAGCAGGGTAGCCCATTCTGCAGCTGGGCTGATATCCATAGGGGCCCTGTATATAAACAAATAAACTATATACAAACAATAAGCATCAACTTCGGCCGCCCATAACTTTGGTGCGATTCATTGAAACTACCTCAAAATTCCAATTTTTGCTAACTTTGGTGTGCTCTTTTCAAATATTAGATTTTTGTTGTTGTTTTTAAATGATAAAAGTTTATAAAAATCCTAATATTGACAAAGTTAAAATTTAAAAGATAACGTGTACCTAGGAAGAAATAACATTATATGAATAATATGAAAAATAGCTGAATTATTATAGGCTTTATTTCTACATGTAGAGGGTGAACATATGACAGTAGTTAACAAACACTGATGACTCTGTGTCCCTCAAAGACTGAAAACGCTGAAAACGAGAGATCCTGAATATCTTAACGTTTTCTTACCTTTTTCCTTGTCAGAGAAAAAAGTTTAGTTCCTGGTCGGAAATAGGATTTCATCATGCATTCCACACGTCCCTATCCAAATTTCCAGGGAGTTCGCAAATTTTCAGAGAAAATTTTTAGGGGGTTCCCACAGGTACGAACGCCGGTGAAAGATTTGACTCACGCAATTTTCTACTTTTACAGATTATTCGAAAACAAGATCTCGAAAAGAAAAGGAAACAAAAGAAAATTGAATGGATGAAAAAAATGTAAGTAAAATTAAATCTTTAAACTTTCTTCTTTTCTATCTTTTCTCTCGATCCTACCCTTATTTATTCCCCTTTGCACAAGGTTTTCGTCACACAACCCTTAATTGTTACGTGACGAAAACTCTGGCAGTATTGCGTGACGAAAACCATGGTGGTTATGAAGAGATTATCTGTACAAGGGCTAAAATTCCCCAACCTCCCCTCTCTAGGTACAAGCAAGGCATGTTACAAGCCAAAGAGGCACAAGATTCCGAGACCCAAAACATTATAGAGACTGTAGCCCAGGGTATGGTTCATGCTGCTGATGCTCGGGGAAGTGAGGCCGTGGAAGACTGGGAAGTAGACGAGCTTCTTGAATGGACTAATGGACTCAACTTTGATCAGTAAGTATTAGGGTACTTCGATCTTTTGTGTAAATGTGCCAATCAGACGAAAACCATCCTTGTCCCTTTCCTCATTCTAGTGGCGCACGGGGTTTCGTCGCATGATCAAGAATTTTCATTTTTCGTAATGAGCTTTTTCAGGTATATTTAAATTCGTAAAACAGAAAAAGAATTACCATAGCTGGAAAGAACATGTTAAGATTATCAAGACAGTGAAGTTTGCCGGAAGGAATTAAATCCAAAACTCGCGAGAATATGAATTTTTGCGGAAAAGTGGGAATTTGTAAGAAAACCTTTGCTGGTAGGCATCTCTTGCCTAGCAGCGAATGTTTTCATACAAAATTTCGATTTCGGAAATTCGTATCTTCGTGAGTTTGAAAGTTACTTCATTCAAACTTCACACTGTTCACAGTTTTACTAATTTTGACGTGCTCTTTCCAGCTATGATAATTATATTTCTGTACTGTGACTTTTGGAATTACATGATAAAAGCTCATACGGGACTGGAAAAAAACGTTTATCTTGATTCGTGAAACGTTTGTTTTTATCATTCGTCTACAGATATCTCGTTGAATGGAAGGAATTTGCAACTAGCGCCGGATCTGAATATTTAAGTAAGTAATGAATCACATGCCAGTTTACAGTTGGAGGGGAGGGGTAGGGGCAAGAGAAAACTTAACCCGTGTTAACAAACTTTATCAGGGGCGTATCCAGAATATTTCAAAGGGGGGGTCACTTTTTCCATTTTCCACCAAAGGGGGTCACACTTCCAATTTCTCAATCTTTCTCCAGTCAGATTCTTTTATTTCTATCATCTTTTTGTTTTCAAAGGGGGGTCACGGGCACCCTGGGACCCCCCTTGGATACGCCCCTGTTTATCCACTGTCAAGGGTGCTTTTCCTTATTGTTTTGCGTTTTGAACGACAAACAAGAAGTCTGAAACACAAAAACAAACGAACAAAGGGAAAAACGAGATATAGTAAGACTTGACATTTCACAGTCTCATTTTGAATAGCCTGCGGGGAGGGGGAAGAAAGGGGATTGGGGGGAGGAAGAAGAGGGGGGGGGGTTCCTCTTCTTCCTCTCCCCAATCCCCTTTCTTCCCCCTCCCCTTATGCCGCTACGCAGTCTCATTTTGAATGACGTTTTCGACAAACATTTTGGTTAGATTTTCTGATTTTCTCTGCGTTTACATGTAACATCTGGCGATGTTGGTTTTAGTGAAACTGAGGGTAATAACCAAACTCTTGTATTCTTATTCTTTCTTTAGGTCAACTAAAATACATCCCAGATGACCCGTTTTCTTTTATCATTAACAAAGAGCAAGCATGTTAATAATTCTCGCTAAACCATAGACATTCTCCCTCTTTGTTTGACGAGAACAAGCACAAAATTAACTTTAACGAAGGATAAGGCTGATGAAGAACTTATACACTCCCTGAGATCGTTTCCCTCAAGTTGGTTTTTGTCTTTTTGGAATTATTTCTGAATTTGACTTGGGTGTAAACCTAGCATGTGTGTGTGTGTTGTATAGACAATTGTAAATATTAAGAATAACTAAAGATTTTAATAAATGAGTTTAATAAGAAGTTTGTTCAGTTGGATAGTTGGTTAGACAGTCCCTGCTTTTCCTTCCTTCCTTCCCTTCCTCCCTCCCTCCCTCCTCCTTGCAATCCACGAGTTAATAAAAGGCACGCGCGTACGTACATAACTCCTTGCACGATTTTCCCGCCCAAAATCTTTGTTATGGACCAATCAGAAAGCGCTCTCAAAACACGCCTACATAATTTTGTGATTTTGATTGGTCGAGAAACAATTGAGCACGTGATATGAAGTATACATTTCAATGAAGAAGAAATTTGAATTCAAGCTGCAGCAAAACCAAAGGTAAGCAGAGTTAAAATGTTTTTGATTAAGATTCTTTGCGAATATATCAGTTTTGGAAACTAAACAATAATGTAATTGTTAACTAGTCTATATTTGTGTTTTGCAAAGACAAAATTGTTATAAAAGCGAGATAATAATTATGTTTTAACTTTAAAATTCAACCCTGACGGCTGCCATGAGTCGCTACCGAAGAACTCGATACTCATGCATGTTGAAACAATTTTGAAATAGTTTAGACGCGTGTTTTGCTTTGCTACTTGGAAGTTTTTGATTAAACTGCTTTAGAATACAATTCAAGACTTCAAAAAGTCCCTGGCGGCCTTATGACAGAATTTATTTGCAAACAATTTGTTTACTTTTCTGTATAATTAACCGTTTTCACTAGACAATTGAAGAAGGAAGACTCTGAAGACTGACTAAGATCATGTGACAGAAACATGGTTCAGAAAAGGATTTTTAGCTTATTAAGACTGAGGAGATTTTTTTTCAATATCAAGTAACAATGGCTAAAAGTGCCAAAACTAGCTCCTTGTACAAGTTTTAATTCAAATTTTCGCTTTGGATTAACATTCAAATCCCATTTTTATCAGTTAGGAATTGATCTAGCTAGCTGTTATAAAGATGCAATGCCCTGTTTGAAACAGTCTTTTGTACAAAATTGTCAGTTATCCTGTATGTTTATTCAAAATCAGCAACTTTCAAGCTGGCTGTCAAGAATTTTGTGGCAATTGAGTGAAGGAAGGCCAGTTTGGATTAAGAGGAGATTTTCTATTTAATATCGAGTAACAATGGCTAAAAGTGCCAGAAACTAGCCCGTCAGTACAAGTTTTAATTCAAATTTTCGTTTTGGATTAACATTCAAAGCCTATTTTTATCACTGTTTGGAACTGATCTACTAAGATACAATGCTTGTTTAAAAGAGCGGTAATAAGAAGTTTCCCTCTCTCATTTATGCTCTCTTGTGAGTACTTAATTCATATAAGCGTCTAGGCTATATTTTTATCATCTGTAAAAGGGCTGCTATTTCTGTGTTTCATCCGTTCCTTTGGGAATTCAGAAGACAATAGAGCGGTACGTTGGATGAACAAACAAGTGACGCTATTAGCAAAACGAGAAATCTTTTGTTGAAGCTCATCAAAGATGGCTGCCGTGACGTCACATGCAACCCAAGAATAATGAATGAGATCTCGTACTACTAATAGAACTAGTAGCCCACTAGACGGATCCAAGTGCCGGGACGGGAAAAACAAAAACAATAATGATCCTTGCCTGGTAATATCAACCCATCCATCCGTCCGTCCGTCCGTCCATCCATCCATCAAATGAATTTAGTCCATTATCGGGTTTTTTTGTAATTGGGGGACAGAAAAAAAAAACAGTTTTAAGAAGATTTCCTTGAACTCGAACTCGGGGGGGAACTCAAAACTTATAATACTATCAAAAAGCTAGAGAAGAAAAAGTAGAAGTTTCCTTTTAAGACTTTTAAGGAATCATTACGAAAGTTGAAATTGTACATGTAGTTCATTCTGTTAAACGAGATAACTGGCCGAAGAAAAGATAAATAAATCCGAACAGAATCAGGCTCATGACTTACGATTGTGAATTTGAATATATTATTGAATAAAAGTAAAATAACTGTTCAGGATGCTTTGAAAGTTAGATGGGTTTTAAGTAACTCCGTAACTCGAAACTCGTACTCGAAGAAAACCCGACCTCGATATCCTCCAATAGTGACAACTATTAATCTTCCTTTTACCACTATAGCCGTTCATGTCGGCGGGTTGAAGGGCTGAACTATTTCTCTTAAAAGTTGCATGATAGGGTCAAATATGTTTATGTAGGGACTTAGAATGAACACTATATTACTATTCCGTCTTCCGCGAAATATTAAACAAAATAAGGCGTCAACGATAAAATGAAACTCCCAAGAGCGTCAGCGATAAAATGAAGTCCCAAACTGATCATGTCTGGTGACTTTCGCTTGAACGAAAACCGCACTGAAAGGAAAAGGAATCGGCTTGCAGCTGAAATATTTCACTTCCTTTAAGAACTTACAACTTCCTCATAACAGCCACAGAGCTTGTTTATATAGCAGGAGTTTATAGCAGTTTATATATCAGTGAGGAAATCAAAATGTATGTTTACTGCAAGTGGACTATGATAATGCTTGCATTTTGGACTCAAACACCGACAGGCTCAACTGCTTCAAAACAACCACGAAACGATGAAGGTAAAAGAATCGCTTTCTATTCATGTTCATAGTTCGAAAAATAGTATTACTTCGAGAAAATCGTCATTCCGGCACAGTCAACCCAGAATGTGCTTGGATTCCTACCCGGCAACGTCAATGTTTCTCAAAAACAAGCAGTTTCGATCTCCTTTTGAATAGAAACTCTTCGTACTTTACTTTTGTTAAATATAATGAAGTCTGTTTATATGCTTGGTATATGCAACTAATTTTATCAATAGATGATGTGTCGGCTATCGATATACAATCTATTTGATACGCTTGCATACACACTTAGCTTATATTTACGCAAGTCTTCATCGTTCATTATTAGAATACAGACGCACGGAAAAGTGGAATCTAGAGCAGATTTCGTATGACTGTGAAAACGGCACCGCACGGTCACAGCACAGTTACGGCAGGAATTTCGAATGTTTTTATAGACATCACGGCACTGACACGGTCACGGTACGGCGCAATCCGTTTCACACCCATACGAAAACTGCTCTATTTGTTAAGACGAGATATTTTTCACGTTCAAGTAGTAATCAACAAAAATCATTCAGCTGAAGAATAACAGTTGTACAAAGCTAAAGTTATTACTTTCAGAAAGTTTGGGATATTTGTAGTGATTTTGATAAAAGTTATTAATTTCGAAAAAAGTCACGTAAGAGGACACAAGCGGATTTTCTTGAACTTGAGCTCAGGAGAAAACCAAAACTTATAATACTATTAAAAAGCTAAAGAAGAAAAAGTAGAAGTTTCCTTTTAAGGAATTACGAAAGTTGAAATTGTAGTTCATTCTGTTAAACGAGATAACTGGCTGAAGAAAAGATAAATATATCCAAACAGAATCAGGCTCATGACTTACGATTGTGAATTTGAATATATTATTGTGAATATAAGTAAAATATCTGTTCAGGATGCTTTAAAAGATAGATGGATTTAAGGTGTCTGGAAACAGTTTTTTTGGTCACCAACCGATAACAAATAAACGGTTTAAAAAACACTTCCCCGTGGTCAGTTCTTAAATATATTATAAGACACAGTTGGTGAAGGTGACGAAAACTGCTCTATTTGTTAAGAAGAGATATTTTTCACGTTCAAGCAGTAATCAACAAAAATCTATAAATTGAAGCTTCAGTGTTGGGTTTGTACTGGCAATCGGCGTTAATTTATGCATATTATGGGGAAATCCCGTAAATCAGACTTTTCGTTTTTTCTCCAAAACTTTACAATAGAATCTTAAGCAAACTCTGGAAATTCATCTTGGAAGTATGAACTAACTTTTCACCGAGCTTCGAGGAATTTTATTTCGCAAACCCCAAATTATGGAGTCTTAAATCTGGAATATGAATTTTTAAGACGATTGCATGTAAATATCTGCGCGAAAAGCAATGTAGAGAATTACTATATTCATGTACATCAGTTGATTTTATGCTAGTAGTTGTTTATTACACTATTTACTTATGTGAAACGTTTGGAGACAATTCCTTTATTTTTGGTGGTAGTAGAGCCTCGGAAAGAAAGATGACTTTTTTGCCCAAGTGTCCACAAATTGAGAAACCGGAATCAGACTCTCTTTTCTCAAAACTGACTCCAACAATTTCTCTCCAAACTTCTGCATAGGAAATTTAATCCTTTCCGATTCAGCATTATTGAACTTCATTTGGCTGGAATTTCTAAAACGAACGCAACAGCAGAAACAAAATCGGCTCCATTGCCTTTCAATAAATTGCGTCTTGAGTCAAACGAACAGCCTTCGAATGTTTGGGTTTTGCCCTATTGTTCTCTGTAACAATAGTGGGATTAAGGGATTGCCATCGCCGATTGCCAGTACATACCCAACACTAAAACTTCAATCCTTCACCAACTGTGTCTTGTAATATCTTTAAGAATCGACCACGGGAAAGTGGTTTTTAAACCGTTTATTTGTTATCGGTTGGTGACCAAAAAAACTGTTTCCAGGCACCTTTTAAGAAACCTGCAGTGTGTTTTGTCAAGTTTGAGTTATGTTGCGCAATTTTGATTTCAACGATGCCTGTCATCGAGTTACGCACAGAAGTCAAAGTGGACGTTGTCACAGCAAAATGGGCGTGTCTGAGCGCGTAACTCCAACTCCGTAACTCGAAACTCGTACTCGAAGAAAACCCGACCTCGATATACTCCAATAGTGACAACTATTAATCTTTCTTTTACCACTATAGCCGTTCATGTCGGCGGGTTGAAGGGCTGAACTATTTCTCTTAAAAGTTGCATGATAGGGTCAAATATGTTTATTGAGGGACTTAGAATAACCACTATATTACTATTCCGTCTTCCGCGAAATATTAAACGACAAAATAAGGCGTCAACGATAAAATGAAACCCCCAAGAGCGTCGACAGCGATAAAATGAAGTCCCAAACTGATCATGTCTGGTGACTTTCGCTTGAACGAAAACCGCACTAAAGGGAAAAGGAATCAGCTTGCAGCTGAAATATTTCACTTCCTTTAAGAACTTACAACTTCCTCTGATAACAGCCAAAGAGCTTGCACTTAATGTAGCAGTTTATATATCAGTGAGGAAATCAAAATGTATGTTTACTGCAAGTGGACTATGATAATGCTTGCATTTTGGACTCAAGCACCGACAGGCTCGACTGCTTCAAAACAACCACAAAACGATGAAGGTAAAAGAATCGCTTTCTATTGATGTTCATAGTTCGAAAAATAGTATTACTTCGAGAAAATCGTCATTCCGGCACGGTCAACCCAGAATGTGCTTGGATTTCTACCAATGTCAATGTTTCTCAAAAACAAGCAGTTTCGATCTCCTTTTGAATAGAAACTCTGATCGTACTTTACTTTTGTTAAATATAATGAAGTCTGTTTATATGCTTGGTATATGCAACTAATTTTATCAATAGATGATGTGTCGGCCATCGATATACAATCTATTTGATACGCTTGGCGTTGCATACAATTGGTGTTGCATACACACTTAGCTTATATTTACGCAAGTCTTCCGCATCGTTCATGCACTATTAGAATACAGACGCACGGAAAAGTGGTATCTATTTGTTAAGACGAGATTTTTTCACGTTCAAGCAGTAATCAACAAAAATCATTCAGCTGAAGAATAACAGTTCCACAAAGCTAAAGTTACTACTTTCAGAAAGTTTGGGATATTTATAAGTGCATGGTTTTGATAAAAGTGTTAATCCAAAACGAAATAAGATTTTGGCCTTCCAACTTTCACTCAATTTCCATATAATATTCTTTACATTCAGCTTAATTGAAAGCTGCTAAATTTGAATAAAATACAGGAAAACCACTTTGTACAATTCAAAAGATTGTTTTAAACAGGCATTGTATCTTAATAGATCAATTTCTAATTGATAAAAATGGAATTTGAGTGTCAATATCCGGAACAACAATTTGAATTGAAACTTGCACGAGGGGCAAATTTTTGGCACATTTACCATTATTACTCGATAAAAATCCTCACTTAAGGTAGTTCGGGACTCATGAATTTTTACGATAAACTTGCCTTCAAAATTCCTACAAAGAAAGAGGGGCATAGGAGGAAATAAAATGTTAAATAAAAATGGGGGGTCACCGAGGTCACTCTTGAGATATGAGGGGGGAGATGTGGGGTGTTTGGGGATCTTTTTACGAAAAATGGCCTTGTGATATCCGGTCAAATTATAAGAATTTTGAAACAATCAAATGTATTTAAAAGCAAACAAAATGCAATATGATAGCCTGGGATGCAGAAAAACACTTGGAACTAAGTTGTTGCCGAACAATTTGCAAAGAAGCGAAAGATCAACAATAATAAGTTAGAGAAGAACAAAGGGTAAAAATCTTCGAAAACGAACACAAAAAATCAGCCATTTTAGCGTTGTTCTCTGCTCCTTTTCGACTCATAATATTCGCTAAATTTTATAGTTCGAGCTTTTTCTCCTACTTTACACGGTGCACAACATGTTTTGATAAATTTGTTTGCAGAATCCGGTCGATAAAATACTATTTTTCTTTACCAAAAAACGAATTTCTTTGGTTTTCAATCGCTCGAAAGAAGTTTTTCCGGCACAAGTTAGATAACGAATGGATTTTTTTATTATGACGTAAAACAAGGAAGGCAACAGGGTAGGACGTTTCATCAGAACTGCACGTGATCGTGCTTTCTAGACCTATTTTCTTTAGGTACCAAAGGTATACCGTATATCAAGTTTTACATTTAATAAAGGAGTAGAATTTCGGTCGTTTTTCAGTTTCGTGTCCCGCAAAATGCACAATAGAAACACGTGGCGTCATATGATTTGCAGACACGTCCGCTAGCTGAGCTGCGTATCCGTCATCATTCAGATTGCAAAAACATGTAAATTGTCATGCAATTGGGTCATTGATCAACGCTTGACAGGATAAACAACAAATAGATTCCATTTTTCTGTGCGTCTGTACTCTAATAGATACACAGACGCCGTCAAAATGTGCTGAGAACAAAAATGTTCGCTACCATGCCATAGAAAGACGAGTGGCGGCGTGACTGTTGTCCTCGACTCGCCACATTTGTCGTCTTCTGTGCATCTATTAGAGTACAGAGCCATCTATGCGTATGTGCACTGTAATCACACACGGTTCTCGACCAATCAGAGCGCGCGTGTAATATACTAAACATTATACAAATCACGGTATCTCGCTTAGCGAGCGTTTTGTTCAATCGTCATTATATTTTCTCAAAATTCAATTGCATTGCATTTCAACCCATTTTTATTCAACAATCTACAATATTATCTCAGATGATTCTGCAGAACCCTGGTATCCCGAGCTCGCATGCGACGAAAGTTCGACATTCTGAGGGTTCGAACTGACCGGATAATAGAAGAGTTTAATTTGGATTGATTTCAAAGTAGTAAAGCTTTTTAACCAATTTCTAAAACGCGCGGGTTCCTCTAAGATTCAAGATTCAAGATTCAATTTTATTTGCATTAGAGTAAATAACAAATTGTAATTACATAAAATACAAAACAATTTTAAGGACATTCTAGAGTCATGAGAGTGAAAAAGGAAAAGATATATAGTATTTAAAGGTAAAAAAAAGCGAATTCAAAATGCTGGAGGGCTGAAGTAACTAAAAGTTTTCAAAGCCTGCTCCCCAAAAGTTGATAATTGCTAAAATCTAAGCATTTATAAATGTTTGGAAATTAATAGCGAATCAGTTTTCATCTTTCGTAACTAACATGAAGCCATTCTTGCTTTTCAGTTTAAACAATCTTTTCTTTACTTTCATTTTTCATCACAGTTCAACGTGTGTACGTATCCCAAATCAGAGGAAGTGACAGCCAGTCGTGTGGTTCAGAATCCAACCCTTGTAAAACCATCGTTATGGGTGTATGGAGGGTACAACACAAAGGTCATGTCTACGTTGATGGTACTGGATCAGATACCACTCCCTACACTTGTAAGTCATCTGCTTTGCGGTTGGCAAGAATTTATTCCAACAAGAGTATGGCTATTGTTGGTGTCCAGTCAATAGCACACGTTAAATGCCAGCAGGAGTACGATATTAGACTCAATTGTTCCCTACTCGACCAGAATGGCACGACTGTTCAGTTAATCAACCTAAAGATTGTCAACACTTGTGTGTCGGCTGCAGATATCAACCTTTCTATTGATAACTGTATCTTTACTGGTGCATCACAAGCTGTAAGTCTATTCCAAATGACAAAATCCATGATCTTTTCGTTTAATGACTCTCTATGCGTGAATGTAAGTTCCTGTATAACAGTGAGAGTAATGAGGATAACGCAAAGAGTAACACCATTAAACAGTATATCAATCTCTGTGTCGAACAGTGAAATCAAAACATCTTGGGGAGGCCAAGACATACCATCCGGGATCACTGTGATATCAACAGGTGGATACGATCCAGGGCCAATATCATGTCATGTTGCCCTCAAAAATGTTAACTTCACACGTAACATCCTCGGGCCATATGGTTTGATAGGGATTGAGTTAAAGGAAGGATTTACATCGTTGCACCTTGAGAATGTTGTGTTCTTAGAAAGCAAATCTACAGTCCCAGTATTTACCATGATCGCTGTCAAAAGTTACAAACATGATATGATTCTTAACAACACAAAGTTTCTTCAGAATTACCAGGGCTGGTGTGGAGGTATAGCAGTAGCTACTAAAAACAAGAGCAGCCTGTACATTGTAAACAGTCTTTTTGAAAAGTTCCAGACTAAATCTAAAAAGAGGAGCTCGAGCAGTTTGTTGTTATACTGGTCTTGTGAACATGACAGTGAGGTGTACATAGAACATGCTATTTTTAGAGACAACTTTGTGAATGGTTCCAAAGCTGTATGGTGCATCGCGCTATTCATTGGTGGAACTGCATCGGTAACAATTTCAGATGTGATACTAAAGAACAACTCACTCGTAGCCTCGCAGCCCGTCGGGGCCGCCATCTCGTTATCAGCGTCGATATTACGACAGTTAACAATTACAAACACTCACTTTGATTCCGTGAACGTCACAAATGGAGTTTATGGTGGCGGTGGTGGGTGCCTGGAGCTAATACCAACTCAAATCTTAAATGCCCACCTTCGTAATGTCACATTTAAACATTGCTCTAGTCATAGTAATATTTATAGTGCTGCTCTAAATATTGTCCCAATAGTGCAGTTGGGACGCTTCCAACGTGCCAATATAACAATTGAGTCTTGTGTGTTTCGCGACAATAAAGCACCAAAAGGACACGCAGGAGCAATTTACTTCGAAATCAAGTCCAAAGATTCCGTCAAAGAACCTGGGTGTATTAAACCGGGGCAGAAAAGCCCGTTTCCCAGGGAAGTGTGGAATTACAATTATTTCGTGACAATAAAGAACACAGTATTTGCCAATAACACTGCTATGACAGGAGGGGCATTGAGCTTATGGAAGGGCAACTATACTTTACAAAATTGTTCCTTCATCGACAATTTTGCAAAAATCCGAGGAGGACATATCTACATACCTGGAACAGATTCCACCAGTCTGAAAATACTCGACTCGTTATTTGAACAGAAGCATTCTTCAATGAAGATACGGCTCCCAAAAAACGCTATGACTTTTGACATTATATCGTTTGTCCATTCCCAAAGTGGAGGTCCATTAATAATATTCAATTCAAGATTGGAATTCAAGGAACCTTCAGGGTTGTCAAAAAGCTTAGTAACCGTATCTAAGGCCAATTATGTGAATTTTGGTAAAAATAACCAAACAATTTTGACTTGTCCAGCTGGTAGCGAATTAGGTATTAGCCATTTTGAAGGCCAAATGGCTAAAAAACAGATGCCATTATCTCATGAATGCATTATTGCGTTAAATGTCATGCAGCTTTCTTGTAAACCGTGTGGGATTGGGTCCTACAGTATACAACATGGCCAGAGCCTTGGAGCAAATATGGACAGCGGTTTTAAGTGTTTGCCATGCCCATTTGGAGCTGATTGTTTAGGTAAAATATCAGCAAGACAAAACTTTTGGGGATACAAAGTTCAAGACAATCCACCAGCACTTAAGTTTATTCTTTGTCCCTTGGGATACTGTAAACAGCCCAACAAATACGACTTTGTTGATTACAACAGTTGTCAAGGCAACAGAGCTGGACCACTCTGCGGTGAGTGTAAAGAAAATTACTCTGAAACTCTCCTTTCGACATCGTGCCTTCCTCGAGACGAATGCCAAGAACTGACGTGGTTTTGGGGCGTGGTCGTTGTCATGGTGATGTTGATTGCTTTGTTCTTCATTTATAAGCCAAAGCTTGAGTGCATGCTCAAGAGTCACATCCTGTGGTTCAGAAACAACACAAGACACGACGATGAACAAGACCAATCCGAGGACAAACATAGTAGTGGCTATTTAAAAATCGTTTCCTACTTTTATCAAGTGGTTAATATTCTTTTAATTACCGCTTCGTACGACAGCATTGTTGAGAAGTACCTCATGCAACCTATGATGGGACTTTTTAACTTTGAAATCCGCATTTTCTTACGTGGTTTCTTATGTCCTTTCGTTGGGCTTACTGTGGTAACTAAGCAACTGTTCCTTGCTTGTCCAGTATTTGGTGTTCTTTTGACAATTGCCTTGTTCTATGGCTGTCATTATCTACTAAACAAGTGTAGGTCAAAATCTCCTCCAACACTTGGACCTTATCTTGGTGCTGTCTTGGAGACGCTGTTGCTAGGATACGCCGTGCTTGCCAAAACAGCCCTCAAACTCTTGCGTTGTACGTCACTTGGTGAAGAGAAGCGGTTGTTTATTGCTGGTAACGTGTTGTGTTACCAATGGTGGCAGTATGTGCTGATGGTGTTTGTGGTCGTATCAGTTGTTCCTTTCGTCGTTACCTTAGCGCTGGGATCCAAATGGCTTTATAAAGGCTCAATTTCAATCAAGGAGTTCTTCGTTGCTTGTGCTCTTCCCTTACCCTATCTGATGTACAAGTGTACGTGGTTTTTGTGTGGACGTAAAGAACAAAGGCCAGAAGCTCCTGAGTGGAAATCGTCAGTCACTGCCGTCCTGTACGGTCCGTTTCGTGAACCGCAAGACAATACTACTGGCGCTATCTACTGGGAAAGTATTCTGATATTCAGACGTCTTGTTCTCATCATAATTTCCACTTTTGTCACTGATCCACTTTCAAAGGAATGTTTACTAACTATTTCCTGTGTCTTTATCCTGGTCCATCACGTCATCGTACGTCCATTCCGTAGCCAAGCAAGCAACATTACTGAGATGGTTTCTTTGAGTGCCTTAGTTGTCATAGCAACAATAAATACCTTCAACGCTAGTTTTCTCTCCATTGGTCAAGTTCCACAAGGTTCACTCAAGTCAACTGTAGACCTTTTAAACTGGATGCAAGTCATAATTTTATCCGTGCTTCCAGTACTTTGTAGCATTGTTGTAGCCGTGGTCATGGTTTCTCAGCTTGTTCAACTTGTTGCCAAAGCCTGGAGTTTCGTCACGCGTTCTTGTTTCAAGTCACGCGGCGAGATCCTACATTTACCAGACACCAGTTCTTTGGAAAACTGAGCTCCAAAAACATGAACAAAGCTGCATGTTGTGGCAGCATGCTGAACTGTAGTTGAAGATATCACTGATTGATTGAAGATCAGTAGTTGAAGAGCACTGATTTCAGCTTATATGGAGATTGCTCAGAAGTATGAGAAGATTTGAACAAGACTATTACTTATATGTCTATATATCAGTATCTGAATGTCGGGTCGGTATTATTTTCCCCAGGGAGGTACTCCTGTATAAAAACATCGAAGATGATTTCGTACCTTTCCAAATGTATTCATTAATGATACAACCAGCTCAGCATCCCTGGGATCGGCACTCGGGTTCTCCACCAAGTCATGTGAGACTGACTAACAGTGTTTGTAGAGCATGACATCTTTATTAGCTAGACGTTCTATCGAATTTGTTTTTTCCCGAAGGAGGTACGCTTGTATAGATCTCGCATTTTCCAAAATGTGTCCCTAATTGTATCGGTACATGACAGTATGGCACGCTCACTAACCGTACCGTGTTGGTATAGTATGGGATTTTTATTATAGACCTTCCAGTACTTATTTTACAGTTTGTAGTCATGATGTCGAGATAAATCTATAAGCTAGAAAGTACTCATATTAGTAGTGAAAATTAGTATAAGCAACTGAATAACGACTAAATAAAACCGGTTAAGACTAAAAAAACATTCTAGGATATTCTAGGATATTTATAGGAGCAAGGATGGCACAGTTGGTTAGTGCGCGGCCTTCGGTGAGAGAGGTCCCGACTTCGATCCCCAGTGACTTCCCATCCTTGTTTCGACTTCTTTCCTTTCCGTGTAGCTTTAATTAGCTTTAAATACCCTTAAAACGGAGCACTGTTGGAGAGAGGGGGTAGAGGGCGCACCTTCGAACGCTTGATACATGAGCCTTTAGCTCGGGAGACTGGGCGCCACTCCCCGCGGACTCGAAGGAAAAGAAATTACCTTGACCTTTAGGATGACCTTGATGCGCTTGAAATGCCTCCATTTTTATTCTAGCTTATACCAACGTACGAAGGTTTCCACTTGCCTACTTAGATACCATCTAATGCAAAGTCTTCAAAGTAGGTGATAACACATTTCAGTACGTCTTTGCCGGCTGAAAATATTATCATTCTGTCGTAAAAGAAGTGACGGTGAAGTACTACTAGTACTTGTAAAAAGTCAGAGAAAGCTAGGGATAATCGTCGTATTTTTTAGGGGTTGAAATCGCCGATTTGCATGGTATTTTTTAGGGGTCGTCAGAGAAAATCCAAGGTTTTTCAGAAAAGATGGTATTAGGGGTACAAAATTTTGGCATTTGGGTATTTTTTTAGGGTACGTTTTGGAGGTTTCCGACGAGCATCCCTAGCGTTTTGACCCCGAACAGTCTAGAAGTTGTTGCTGCCCTGGTAATTGCTGCCTTCATTGCGATCATTTCTCTCTCGTAACAAAATCTCTAAAACATGCATGGCCAGTAAAAATGGCGACGTGTATCGCAGGTATGAAGTAAAGATGAAACTGAAACAATTATAAAAAGATTGGAATTGTAAAACGCTCTAGGCAAGTACACTAATTAGTCGAATTAAGATATGGTTATATTTGACCGTTAGTACAGCATTTTGTAAAACCTGCTAAGTTTTGTGTTCTGCCAAAATAAAGCTGTAGCACGTCATATTTGAGGATGTTTCAGAGATGAAGGAGTTATATTTGATTTTGATTTTTATCATTTTTATTATTTGTTTTGTTTTTGTTTATTAGAGTTTTACTGAGCTTATTTGTCACAAATCGCCTTACGGTAATAAGGATTTCGTCACGTTACGCAACGTTAACGTTGTCACAGCAAAATGGGCGTGTCTGAGCGCGTAACTCGAGCTCTGTAACTCGGAAATCGTACTCGAAGAAAACCCGACCTCGATCGGTATACCCCGATCGAGGTCGTTCACTCGTGGTCGTTCACTCGCCCAGGGGGTTAATTGAACTATTCCGGTCAACGGATGGGTAGAATAGTATATACAGCCAATCTCATTGACGTTGTCCAGAGAATAAGACATTTAGACTATTCCAGATACACGAGTCTCATTAAATATTTATCATTCTAGTGCATTCACAAAGAGTCGGCATCGATTTTTCGTTTTCATTAGCCATGGAAAGCTGTGAATTCCCCGTAAACAAACTATATTTCAAGCTAGAAACGAATATTTAATGAGGCACGTGATAATTGGTATAGACTAAATATCTTTTTGATCTGGACAACGTTAATGAGATTGGATGTATTTAGGGATTTACAATATATTACTATTCCGTTTTCCACAAAATATCGCACAAAACAAGCGTCGTTGATGAAACGAATCCGAAAAATCATGTCTGGTGACTTTCGCTTGGACGAAAACCAAAACTGAAGTTATAGACCCTTTGCATAAAGCTACTAATGTATGCAGATACACCCTTCGCCTCACTTTGGCTAAGTACAACAAAAGAATCACCTAATTAACAATGTCATTGTTTAGCTGCGCCAAAGTGAGGCAAGAGGTGTATCTGCATATGATTAGCAGTATGATGCAAAGGGTCAGTGAAGGCAAAGGAAAGCAGTCTGCTGAAATATTTCAGTTTCTTGAAGAGCTCTTTGAGAGCAAACAAAAGCAAACAGTATATTTAGATATTTCACTTTCTTTAAGAGCCTATAACTTCCTCATAACAGCCAAAGAGCTTACAATTAATGTAGCAGTTTACCAGTAAGAAAATCAAAATGTATGTTTACTACAAGTGGACTATGATAATGCTTGCATTGTGGACTCAAGCACCGACAGGCTCGACTGCTTCAAAACAACCACAAAACGATGAAGGTAAAACAATCGTTTTCTATTGATGTTCATAGTTCGAAAATAGTATTGCTTCGAGAAAATCGTCATTCCGGCACAGTCAACGCAGAATGTGCTTGGATTTCTACCAACGTCTACAAAGCAAGTAGATGAATTCGTACTTACAGCTGTAAATTTTGTCGTTCCAATTTACTGTATTCTAACAGATACACAGAAGACGTCAAAATGTGGTGAGAACAACAGTCACGTCACCTGACTTCGTCTCGTAGCGTAATTTTTGTCCTCACAACATTTTGACCAGTCATCATTGGACGTCAACTATCTTTTATGATTAACCAAAAATTGCGCGGGTTACGCTTCAATTAATCTAAAAATTTGATCTTTCATAAAAGAAGCCATTTTTATTTCTATAGATAATTAATCATACGATTTCGAGTTCAATTTGGAATTTATTCTTAAGAGTGTGTTTTTCAAACACGGATAATCAAAATTACACGAGCCCGTACTGCAAGGTGATTACCTTTTGATAATATAATATACTGACATGAAAAAAATCTAGAAAATAAACGGTGTTCTTTTAAAGAAAAACGAATAAATAACAGTCAGTTGCGCACGCAGATCATTTGAAAATTTTCTTTTGTTTAAATGACAACCATATCTTTGTTTTTGCCATTTTTTAATGGCTGCAAAAATCCTGCCTAATGTTTACAATAGCAGAATAATGAAAAATTTGATTCTGGTATGCTGCTTTTGGAGCTATAAATTCTAATGTAATGTGCACTGTTTTGAGGCTTTTCTGCACTGCGTTACACTTCAACTGCACTGTTCTCGACCAATCAGAATCGAGTAATTCTTTCTCATGCATACTGTTATTACCTTTCAACAATCTTTTCTTTACTTTCACTTTTCATCAGAAGTTCAACGTGTGTACGTATCCCAAAGCAGAGGAAGTGACAGCCAGTCGTGTGGTTCAGAATCCAACCCTTGTAAAACCATCGTTATGGGTGTATGGAGGGTACAACACAAAGGTCATGTCTACGTTGATGGTACTGGATCAGATACCACTCCCTACACTTGTAAGTCATCTGCTTTGCGGTTGGCAAGAATTTATTCCTACAAGAGTATGGCTATTGTTGGTGTCCAGTCAATAGCACACGTTAAATGCCAGCAGGAGTACGATATTAGACTCAAACGTTCCCTACTCGACCAGAATGGCACAACTGTTCAGTTAATCAACCTAAAGATTATCAACACTTGTGTGTCTGCTGCAGACATCAACCTTTCTATTGATAACTGTATCTTTACTGGTGCATCACAAGCTGTAATTCTATTCCAAATGGCAAAATCCATGATCTTTTCGTTTAATGACTCTCTATGCGTGAATGTAAGTTCCTGTATAACAGCGAGAGTAATGAGGATAACGCCAAGAGTAACACCATTAAACAGTATATCAATCTCTGTGTCGAACAGTGAAATCAAAACATCTTGGGGAGGCCAAGACATACCATCCGGGATCACTGTGATATCAGCAGGTGGATACGATCCAGGGTCAATATCATGTCATGTTGCCCTCAAAAATGTTAACTTCACACGTAACATCCTCGGACCAAATGGTTTGATAGCAATTCAGTTAAAGGAAGGATTTACATCGTTGCACCTTGAGAATGTTGTGTTCTTAGAAAGCAAATCTACAGTCCCAGTATTTACCATGATCACTGTCAAAAGTTACAAACATGATATGATTCTTAACAACACAAAGTTTCTTCAGAATTACCAGGGCTGGTGTGGAGGTATAGCAGTAGCTACTAAAAACAAGAGCAGCCTGTACATTGTAAACAGTCTTTTTGAAAAGTTCCAGACTAAATCTAAAAAGAGGAGCTCGAGCAGTTTGTTGTTCTGGTCTTGTGAACATGACAGTGAGGTGTACATAGAACATGCTATTTTTAGAGACAACTTTGTGAATGGTTCCAAAGCTGTATTGTGCATCGCGCTATTAATCGGTGGAACTGCATCGGTAACAATTTCAGATGTGATACTAAAGAACAACTCACTCGTAACCTCGCTGGCCTTCGGGGCCGCCATCTCGTTATCAGCGTCGATATTACGACCGTTAACAATTACAAACACTCACTTTGATTCCGTGAACGTCACAAATGGAGTTTCTGGTGCCGGTGGTGGGTGCCTGTGGCTAATGCCAACTCAAATCTTAAATGCCCACCTTCATAATGTCACATTTAAACATTGCTCTAGTCATAGTAATATTTATAGTGGTGCTCTAAATATTGCCCCAATAGTGCAGTTGGGACGCTTCCAACGTGCCAATATAACAATTGAGTCTTGTGTGTTTCGCGACAATAAAGCACCAAAAGGACAAGCAGGAGCAATTTACTTCGAAATCGAGTCCAAAGATTCCGTCAAAGAACCTGGGTGTATTAAACTGGGGCAGAAAAGCCCGTTTCCCAGGGAAGTGTGGAATTACAGTACTTTCGTGACAATAAAGAACACAGTATTTGCCAATAACACAGCTACGATAGGAGGGGCGTTGTCGTTATCGAAGGGCAACTATACTTTACAGAATTGTTCCTTCATCGACAATTTTGCAAAAATCCGAGGAGGACATATCTACATACCTGGAACAGATTCCACCAGTGTACAAATACTCGACTCGTTATTTCAACAGAAGCATTCTTCAATGAAGATACAGCTCCCAAAAAACACTATGACTTTTGATATTATATCGTTTATCGATTCCCAAAGTCGAGGTCCATTAATAATATTCAATTCAAGGTTTGAATTCAAGGAACCTTCAGGGTTGTCAAAAAGCTTAGTAACCGTATCTAAGGCCAATTATGTGAATTTTGGTAAAAATAACCAAACAATTTTGACTTGTCCAGCTGGTAGCGAATTAGATATTCGCCATTCAGAAGCCCAAATCACCAAAGGAATAATAGTATCATTACAAAACTGCATTATTGCATTAAATGCCATGCAGCTTTCTTGTAATCCGTGTGGGATTGGGTCCTACAGTATACAACATGGCCAGAGCCTTGGAGCAAATATGGACAGCGGTTTTAAGTGTTTGCCATGCCCATCTGGAGCTGATTGTTTAGGTAAAATATCAGCAAGACAAAACTTTTGGGGATACAAAGTTCAAGACAATCCACCAGCACTTAAATTTATTCTTTGTCCATTGGGATACTGCAAACAGCCCGACAAACACGACTTTGTTGATTACAATAGTTGTCAAGGCAACAGAGCTGGACCACTCTGCGGTGAGTGTAAAGAAAATTACTCTGAAACTCTCCTTTCGACATCGTGCCTTCCTCGAGACGAATGCCAAGACATGTGGTTTGGGGGCGTGGTCGTTGTCATGGTGATGTTGATTGCTTTGTTCTTCATCTATAAGCCAAGGCTTGAGCGCATGCTCAAGAGTCGCATCCTGTGGTTCAGAAGCAACACAAGACACGACGATGAACAAGACCAATCCGAGGACAAACATAGTAGTGGCTATTTAAAAATCGTTTCCTACTTTTATCAAGTGGTTAATATTCTTTTGATTACCACTTCGTACGACAGCATTGTTGAGAAGTACCTCATGCAACCTATCACGGGACTTTTTAACTTTGAAATGCGCATCTCCTTACGTGGTTTCCTATGTCCTTTCGTTGGGCTTACTGTGGTAACTAAGCAACTGTTCCATGCATGTCCAGTATTTGGTGTTCTCTTGACAATTGCTCTGTTCTACAGCTGTCATTATCTACTAAACAAGTGTAGGTCAAAATCTCCTCCATCACTTGGACCTTATCTTGGTGCTGTCTTGGAGACGCTGTTGCTAGGATACGCCGTGCTTACCAAAACAGCCCTCAAACTCTTGCGTTGTACGTCACTTGGTGAAGAGAAGCGGTTGTTCATTGCTGGTAACGTGTTGTGTTACCAATGGTGGCAGTATGTGCTAATGGTGTTTGTGGTGGTATCAGTTGTTCCTTTCGTCGTTACCTTAGCGCTGGGATCCAAATGGCTTTATAAAGGTTCAATTTCAATCAAGGAATTCTTCGTTGCTTGTGCTCTTCCCTTACCCTATCTGATGTACAAATTCATGTGCTTTTTGTGTGGACGTAAAGAACAAAGGCCAGAAGCTCCTGAGTGGAAATCGTCAGTCACTGTCGTCCTGTACGGTCCGTTTCGTGAACCGCAAGACAATACTACTGGTGCTATCTACTGGGAAAGTATTCTGATATTCAGACGTCTTGTTCTTATCGTAATTTCCACTTTTATCACTGATCCACTTTCAAAGGAATGTTTACTAACTATTTCCTGTGTCTTTATCCTGGTCCATCACGTCATCGTGCGTCCATTCCGTAGCCAAGCAAGCAACATTACTGAGATGGTTTCTTTGAGTGCCTTAGTTGTCATAGCAACAATAAATACCTTCAACGCTAGTTTTCTCTCCACTGGTCAAGTTCCACAAGGTCCACTCAAGTCAACCGTAGACGCCTTAAACTGGATTCAAGTCATAATTTTATCCGTGCTTCCAGTACTTTGTAGCATTGTTGTAGCCGTGGTCATGGTTTCTCAGCTTGTTCGACTTGTTGCCAAAGCCAGGAGTTTCGTCAAGAGTTCTTGTTGCAAGTCACGCGGCGAGATCAGACATTTACTAGACACCAGTTCTTTGGAAAACTGAGCTCCAAAAACATGAACATAGCTGTTGTGGCAGCAGACTGAACTGTAGTTTTTATGCTGGGCCTATGGGCCCAGTATACTTGTTTTTGGCGAGTTAGGTATGATCGGAATTTTGGGTGGGTAGCTCCCTTGTCTGACAACAATGTGTTTGACGGACATGTGTCTAACAAGCCTAGATTGCTTCAAAACAATGATGTTTCGGCCCATTGAAAACCCTTTACGTGCTAGACAGACGAATGTAAACTGAAAATCAAATTTGTTTATTAATACTACTAGTATCGGTAAGATCAGAAATTTGTGACTCAAATAAGCGGAACGTTTTTAAGCAATGTAGCATGCGACAAACCTTGACTGATAAAAAGCCTTTAGTTTAGGATATTAATAGAATTGAAAAGTAATTGTTGAGATAGATATAAGCCTGTAAATCCGTGTGATCAATCAAAGACAATTTTGCCATAAAATCTTCAATGATTATTATAAATAGCGCGATCGAAAGCTCATTTATCGAGATTTCCATGATTTGCTCTCGTATTTTGATTATAAAAAGGGCGTGTATGATTGTTACAAGTTCTGTTCCCAACCAATCAGAAATGGGTTTTCCCACGGTCAAATAAACAATAAGATAACAATCTTCGCGGGCTCAAGTCCATGCAAAAATTGTTTTTTTTGTTTGTTTATTTGTTTATTTTTTCTTTCGGGGGAGGTAGAAGAGGGGGCAATTGACCCACTGGCTCCTCCTCGCTACGCCACTGAAACCGGCATGTATGGAAGGGCCGAAATACCGAGAAGCGAGGCTTTTGTCAGAGTTAATTACCGAGAACCGAGGCTTTTAGCCATATACATCCCGAGGGCCGTAGGCAATTTTTCCAGCAACTTGTCTCGCAACGGCATTTCAAAACAAGTTGCAGAGAAAATTATGGCAATATTTATATTTATATTACTTGCAATATTTTTGGTCAATTGCTGGGGAAAATTGCACAGTGTAACAGCGCCATAATTTTCTCTGCAACTTGTTTTGAAACGCCGTTGCGAGACAAGTTGCTGGAAAAATTGCACAGTGTAACAGCGCCTTAAGTCTAACATCCAAATTAAGATGACCTAGGGAAGTATGGGGCGAGGGCAATATCTGTATATAACCCTCGTACGAGGGCAATATCTGTATAATGCCCTTGAATTCATAATGACTAGGGAAATACGCGATATAAAGCCCTACAAATAACAAAGAAAATCGACTCAATCATATATTATTACATGATTGAGTCGGGTTTCTTTGTTATTCATAGCACTTTATATTGCTTATTTCACGATCATTATGAATTCAAGGGGTTTATATGGATCTTTCCCGGGATGTATCTGTATACATCCCTTGAATTTATAATTCCCGGGGTTTATACAGATACATCCCTTGAATTTATAATTTCGTCCCATACTTTCTTAGACCATCTATGTGTTGATCGAGACTTACAGATTTTCTTAGAAAGATACTAAGTAGCGATTACTGGTGAAAAAAAAGTCTTTGATTAACGACTGGGATTCGAACCCGAGACCTTCTGCACTCCTTTACCGTCCTTTAGCCACTATACTACTGAGCTAACTGATGAAATGTCTTCAACAAAAAAACGTTTTGTGTATTATCATGAAGTTCGTTAGTATTGCCCTGAATAGAATTGAAAAGCAATTCTTTAGGGTTTCCTTTTGGGAATTCAGTAACAATGATCTAATCAGTGATTGTTTTTTTTGAATGGTTTTTGTGTGAAACCCTCCTCAATCACATAATAAGGCAGATAAATACCTCGAAGCTCGGCTTTTATCCATATACATCCCTCGGGCCTACGGCCCTCGGGATGTATATGGCTAAAAGCCTCGCTTCTCGGTATTTATCCCTTCCATAAAGCCATTTATCATATACTTACTTCGATATCAACACAATAGAGCGCGCAAATATAGAGGGTATCGGCCATTGATATCATTCACATGTGATGATATCAAAAACAAACAATCAATGAATTCACTGATCTAGATATTCAATTGAATTGTGTCATCGAGCTGTTATGCACAATGGAGTACAAGAAACGTTAACTCAGTTAAGATCACGCTTTTGGGTCGTCAAAGGACGAGGGTTGTCCAATACACTCAGCTAGATTCCGATGGAAAATACATATTTCCATTGGAGTCTAGTCGTACATTAATCTGTGTTGTATTATGTGGGTTGCCTGTGTAGATAGTCACGACTGGACTCCAATGGAAAAATCATTTTTCCATTGGAATGGCTATGCGACTGTATTGGACATGTGTGCAAAGGACGTCAAGTCGTAAAGCGAGTTTTGTCTAAGTGTACTGTCTGTAGAAGAATGGAAGGAAAGTCATGTGGTAATCCTGAATCTCCATCATTGCCACAGTTTCGTCTAAGTGATGATTTTGCTTTTGCCAACATTGGCGTAGACTATGCTGGTCCTCTTTACGTGAAGGATATTTACTCAAATTCAGCTACCATGAACAAAACATATATTGCTTTGTATACATGCGCGAGCAGCAGAGCAGTGCACCTTGATCTTGTTCCGGATGCTTCATCTCATGCGTTTGTTCGAAGTTTCCAACGTTTTATTGGCAGAAGAGGAACTCCCTCACAAGTACTGTCTGATAACAGTAAGACATTCAAAAATAGAGATGTTAGAAACTTTGCATCGTCACAAGGTATTATTTGGAAGTTTAATGTATCTAAATCCCCATGGTGGGGTGGATTTTTCGAGCGACTGGTGAGAATTGCGGAGAGATGTCTAAAGAAGACCTTAGGCAACGCATGGTTATCATACGAGGAACTGCTAACTACAGGTGTCCAAGTTGAAGGCGTTTTGAATTCTCGTCCTTTAACGTACATTAACGAAGATAGTGGAGAGCCACTAACTCCTTCTCATTTCGTTCTTGGAAAGGAGGATTACCTGTCCAAGGCGTCAGACAACAATCCCATAATCACAGTTTGCAGATCAAACAGGACCTTTAAGGAGAGAAAAAATATTCTGAACACTTTTACTATCTCGTTTCTGAATTAGATGTCGAAAACGATATCTCATTCAACTACGAGGCACTTCATCGTCCCAAATCGCAAAGCAAGGTCCCAACCCCAATTAAGATTGGAAGCATTCGTCTTGTATCAAGAAGATAATGTGCCAAGACAAAGCTGGAAGTTGGGATGCGTGCAGAGTCTACTTCCAGGAAGAGACGGGCAAAGTACGTGCCTCAGTCGTAAGAGTTCATCAGAAACAAGGAACTAATCATCAACTTGTATAGACCACGTACAGAAATTATTTTCCCCCAATCGAGCTGAATCAAGTGCATCACGTTCAAGCGAGGACGAATCAAGAAGTACTCATAACATTTGTAGCACGAGGGCTAGCATGAGAACATTCATTGAACATAATCTTGTTTTGATTGACGCGAGTCAATCAAGGGTGGGAGTATGTTGTAAAAGTGAATAATTTATGTTAATGAGTACAGCTTTCGGGAGGAGTCGTGAGAGTCAGTCGTGAGAGTCAGTCGTGTCAAGACTAGTGTCAAAGAGTCGCGAAGACAAGAAAAGTCTATTCCATCGAGGACTACAAAGTCCATTCTAAGGAGTATATACAGGCAATCTCATTAACGCTGTCCAGAAAACAAGACATTTAGACTATTCCAGTTACACGTGTCTCATTAAATATTCATCATTCTAGTGCATTCACAAAGAGTCGGCATCGATTTTCGTTTTCATTAGCCCTGGAAAGCTGTGAATTCCCCGTAAACAAACTATATTTCAAGCTAGAAACGAATATTTAATGAGGCACGTGATAATTGGTCTAGACTAAATATCTTTTTGATCTGGACAACGTTATTGAGATTGGATGTATTTAGGGACTTACAATATATTACTATACTGTTTGCTTTTGTTTGCTCTCAAAGAGCTCTTAAAGAAATATTTCAGCAGACTGTTTTCCTTTGCCTTCACTGACCCTTTGCATAATACTGCTAATTATATGCAGATGTACCTCTTGCCTCACTTTGGCGCAGCTAAAGAATGACATGGTTAGGTGATTCTTTGGTTGTACTTAGCCAAAGTGAGGCGAAGGGTGTATCTGCATATTATTAGTAGCTTTATGCAAAGGGTTTATAACTTCAGTTTTAGTTTTCGTTCAAGCGAAAGTCACCAGTCAATCAGTCAGTTTTGGGGATTCGTTTCATCGCCAACGCTTGTTTTGTGCGATATTTTGTGGAAGACGCGGAATATTTAGATATTTCACTTTCTTTAAGAGCCTACAACTTCCCGGTCCTCATAACAGCCAAAGAGCTTGTAATTAATGTAGCAGTTTATATATCAGTGAGGAAATCAAAATGTATGTTTACTACAAGTGGACTATGATAATGCTTGGATTGTGGACTCAAGCACCGACAGGCTCGACTGCTTCAAAACAACCACAAAACGATGAAGGTAAAAGAATCGCTTACAAATCGTTGTTTTTCGAAAAAGAAGAAAATCGTATTCAGTTCCCAGCACAGTTGACACACAATCTACAAAGCAAGTGCTAGATGAAACATCTTTTTGAATAGGAAGTTTCATCTTTGTACTTAAATTTTGTCGTTCCAATTCACTTTATTCTAGATACGTAGAATAAGTCAAAATGTGACTATCTCCTCGTATTAGTGAAAACTACTTTTAAGAGTAAAGTTATCGAAGTATCGAACGGTGCTGAGAACACCAGTCACGTCACCTGACTTCGTCTCGTAGCGTAATTTTTGTCCTCACAACATTTTGACCAGTCATTATTAGACGTCAACTATCACAATACCTTTTTTAATTAAACAAAAATCGTATTCGAAAAAAAACGACCTCGATCGGTATACCTCCAGTTCCAACCGTTAATCTTTCTCTCGCCCTTATTGCCGTTCACTCGCGCATCGGGTGAATTGAACTATTCCGGTCAACGGATGGGTAGAAAAGTCTAAACGTCAATTTTTACTGATCTGCACAACATTAATGAGATTGGATGTATTTAGGGACTTACAATGTATTACTATTCCGTCTTCCAAGAAATATCGCACAAAATAAGCGTCAGCGATGAAACGAATCTCAAAAATTATGGCTGGTGACTTTCGCTTGAACGAAAACCAAAACTGAAGTCATTTATATACCCGCTTTGAATAAAGCCATTTGAATATTTCACATTCTTTAAGAGCCTACAAATTTCTAATAACAGCCAAAAAGCTTACAATTAATGTAGCAGTTTACCAGTAAGAAAATCAAAATGTATGTTTACTACAAGTGGACTATGATAATGCTTGCATTGGGGACTCAAACACCGACAGGCTCGACAGCTTCAAAACAACCACGAAACGATGAAGGTAAAAGAAACGCTTTCTATTGATGGTTTTCGAAAAAGAAGTATTGCTTTGAGAGAAAACTAGATCGTATTCAGTTTCCAGCACAGTTGACGCACAATCTACAATGCAAGTAAAAACATCCTTTTGAATAGGAAGTTTCAGGAGGTACTTTTTGTCGGTCCAAGTCACTGTATATCTATTTATACATTTATTTATTTGTAGTTCAGTATTATTATTATTTCATTATATTGTTCTTTATGTTATACACGGCCCCACAAGCTGTATAGCTTTAAAAACTAAGCGTGTTTAAGGTGGCTCGATATATTTTTTGTTATTGACAATGCTTCCGCTTTTCACTTCACGAAAGAGGGCAGCTCTAAACAAGGGACTACATGGGCAATAAACTACACACTAAGGCAAAGAAATTAAGGTACAATTCAAAACATTCTATCAAGCCGTTTTTGAATAAATTACAAACAATTCAAAAAATGAAATTTATTGATTAGCTTATTAAGTGATAAGTTTACCCTAGTTTTCACGATGGTCAAAATGCTTTGATTTTCTCCCACTTGGTTCACAAATTTTTGTAGAACTGCCTGATTGTAACGAAACTTGTCATCAAGGTAGTTTGAGTAAATCCACATTTAACAAACTTAATGATGGCTCACTTGCGACCGTCATGGTGACGTCATAAATGACGTACAAATTTGGCGCCAAAATTAAGAATTTTGAAATTGATTTTACTAATCATCCAAAATTGTTCTTTGGTCAAAATGATGCATTCCAGTGAAAACCCCATGTAAATCCGATAAATGGTTCAAAAGTTATGACTGATTAAAGAAATTTGAATTTCCCGCCGTATCCTCAAAGTTTTTTTTCCATTTTTTCAAACATACGTGTTCTTTAATGGCTGCAAAAATCCTGCTTAATGTTTACAATAGCAGAATAAGGAAAAATTTGATCTTAATATGCTGTATTGGAGCTATAAATTCTAATGTAATGTGCACTGTATTGCGGCTTTTCTGCACTGCGTTAAACTTCAACTGCACTGTTCTCGACCAATCAGAATCGAGTAATTCTTTCTCATGCATATATTGTTATTACCTTTCAACAATCTTTTCTTTACTTTCATTTTTCATCACAGTTCAACGTGTGTACGTATCCCAAACCAGAGGAAGTGACAGCCAGTCGTGTGGTTCAGAATCCAATCCTTGTAAAACCATCGTTATGGGTGTATGGAGGGTACAACACGAAGGTCATGTCTACGTTGATGGAACTGGATCAGATACAGCTCCATACACTTGTGATTCATCTGCTTTGGAGTTGGCAGGAATTTATTCCAACAAGAGTATGGCTATTGTTGGTTTCCATGCAATACCACACGTTAAATGCCAGGAAGGGTCTGATATAGCTTTTTATCCGTCCCTGCTCCATCAAAACAACACAAACGTGAAATTAACTAACTTTCAATTTCAAAACACTTCTGTGTATGCTGAAGACGTGAACCTTTCTATCGATAAGTGTACATTTATTGGTGCATTTCAAGCTGTAAGTCTATTCCAAAAGACAAAAGCCATTATCTTTTCGTTTAATAACTCACTATGCGTGAATGTAAGTTCCTGTATAGCAATGAGGATAACCCAAAGAGTAACACCATTAAACAGTTTATCCATCTCTGTGTCAAACAGTGAAGTCAAAACTTCTTGGGGAACCCAATACGCACCATCCGGGATCGGTGTAACATCAACAGGTGAATACGATCCTGGGTCAATATTATGTCATATTACTCTCAAAAATATAAACTTTACACGTAACGTCCTTGGGCCAAATGGTTTGATAGAGATTAATTTGATGAAAGGATTTACATCGTTGCACCTTGAGAATGTTGTGTTCTTAGAAAGCAAAACTCCAGTTCCAGTGGATACCATGATCTCTGTCTTCAGTTACAAACACGATATGATTCTTAACAACACAAAGTTTCTTCAGAATTACCAGAGTTGGTGTGGAGCTATACAAGTAGAAACTGAACACAAAGGCAGTCTGTACATTATACACAGTCTTTTTGAAAAGTTCATAACTAAATCTAAAAACCTTAGTAACATGCGAACGGTGTTATCTTGGAGTTGTAAACATGATGACAGTGAGGTGTACATAGAACATGCTATTTTTAGAGACAACTTTCTGAACGGTCTCAATGCATATTGCATCTTCCTAAAAATTGGACAAATTGCAACGGTAACAATTTTAGATGTGATACTGAAGAACAACTCACTCGTAACCCCAAAGTTGGGAAACGCCATCACGTTGTCCGCGTCGAAATTACGACAGTTAACAATTAAAAACACTGAGTTTGATTCCGTGAATGTCACAAATATTTATGGTGGTGGGTGTCTGCTGGTGATGGGAACTCAACTTTTAAATGCCCTTCTTCGTAATGTTACATTTAAACATTGTTACAGTCGTAGTAATGGTTTAAGTGCTGCTCTGACTTTTGGCTTCAAGCCATTACAACCGGCATTCGAACATAGCAATATAACAATTGAGTCTTGTGTGTTTTTTGACAACAAGGCTCCAAAAGGAGAAGCGGGAGCTATTTTCATCCAAATGCAGTCCGAAGATTCCCTCAAAGATCCTGGGTGTATTAAACCGGGACAGAAAAGCCCGTTTCCCAGGCAAGTGTGGAATTACAATTGTTTCGTGACAATAAAGAACACAGTATTTGCCAATAACACTGCTATGACAGGAGGGGCATTGACCTTATGGAAAGGCAGCTATACTTTACAAAACTGCATCTTCATCGACAATTTTGCTAAAATCCGAGGAGGACATATCTACATTCGTGGAACAGATTCCATCAGTGTACAAATACTCGACTCGTTATTTCAACAGAAGCATTCTTCGATGAAGATACAGCTCCCAAAAAACACTATGACTTTTGACATTATATCGTTTATCCATTCCCAAAGTGGAGGTCCATTAATGATATTCAATTCAAGATTGGAATTCAAGGCACTGTCAGGGTTGTCAAAAAGCTTAGTAACCGTATCTAAGGCTAATTATGTTAATTTTGGTAAAAATAACCAAACAATTCTGACTTGTCCAGCTGGTAGCGAATTAGATGTTCACCATTTAGAAGTCCAAATCTGGCCAGGAATAGTATCATTATATGAGTGCCTCATTGCATTAAATGTCATGCAGCTTTCTTGTAAACCGTGTGGGATTGGGTCCTACAGTATACAACATGGCCAGAGCCTTGGAGCAAATATGGACAGCGGTTTTAAATGTCTGCCATGCCCATTTGGAGCTGATTGTTTAGGTAAAATATCAGCAAGACAAAACTTTTGGGGATACAAAGTTCAAGACAATCCACCAGCACTTAAATTTACTCTTTGCCCATTGGGATACTGTAAACAGTCCAACAAACACGGTTTTGTTGATTACAACAGTTGTCAAGGCAACAGGACTGGACCACTCTGCGGTGAGTGTCAAGAAAATTACTCTGAAACTCTCCTTTCATCGTCGTGCGTTGATCGAGACGAATGCCAAGACACGTGGTTCTGGGGCGTGGTCGTTGTCATGGTGATGCTAATTGCTTTGTTCTTCATCTATAAGCCAAGGCTTGAGCGCATGCTCAAGAGTCGCATCCTGTGGTTCAGAAGCAACACAAGACACGACGATGAACAAGACCAATCCAAGGACAAACATAGTAGTGGCTATTTAAAAATCGTTTCCTACTTTTATCAAGTGGTTAATATTCTCTTGATTACCGCTTCGTACAGCAGTATTGTTGAAAAGTACCTCATGCAACCTATGATGGGACTTTTTAACTTTGAAATCCGCACCTCCTTACGTGGTTTCTTATGTCCTTTCGTTGGGCTTACTGTGGTAACTAAGCAACTGTTCCATGCATGTCCAGTATTTGGTGCTCTCTTGGCAATTGCACTCTTCTACAGCTGTCATTATCTACTAAACAAGTGTAGATCAAAATGTCCTCCATCACTTGGACCTTATCTTGGTGCTGTCTTGGAGACGCTGTTGCTAGGATACGCCGTGCTTGCCAACACAGCTCTTAAACTCTTGCGTTGTACGTCACTTGGTGAAGAGAAGCGGTTGTTCATTGCTGGTAACGTGTTGTGTTACCAATGGTGGCAGTATGTGCTGATGGTGTTTGTGGTCGTATCAGTTGTTCCTTTCATCGTTACCTTAGCGCTGGGATCCAAATGGCTTTATAAAGGCTCAATTTCTATCAAGGAGTTCTTCGTTGCTTGTGCTCTTCCCTTACCCTATCTGATGTACAAATTCATGTGCTTTTTGTGTGGACGTAAAGAACAAAGGCCAGAAGCTCCTGAATGGAAATCGTCAGTCACTGCCGTCCTGTACGGTCCGTTTCGTGAACCGCAAGACAATACTACTGGCGCTATCTACTGGGAAAGTATTCTGATATTCAGACGTCTGGTTCTCATCATAATTTCCACTTTTGTCACTGATCCACTTTCAAAGGAATGTTTACTAACTATTTCCTGTGTCTTTATCCTGGTCCATCACGTCATCGTGCGTCCATTCCGTAGCCAAGCAAGCAACATCGCTGAGATGGTTTCTTTGATTGCCTTAGTTGTCATAGCAACAATAAATACCTTCAACGCCAGTTTTCTTTCCACTGGTCAAGTTCCACAAGGTCCACTCAAGTCAACCATAGACCTTTTAAACTGGATTCAAGTCATAATTTTATCCATGCTTCCATTACTTTTTAGCATTGTTGTAGCCGTGGTCATGGTCTCTCAGCTTGTTCGCCTTGTTGTCAAAGCCTGGAGTTTCGTCACGCGTTCTTGTTTCAAGTCACGCGATGAGATCAGACATTTACTAGACACCAGTTCTTTGGAAAACTGAGCTCCCAACAAATGAACATAGCTGTTGTGGCAGCAGACTGAACTGTAGTTTTTATTCTTCACGATGAAGATCACTGATTTCTTATATGGAGATTGGCTCAGAAGTATGACAAGACCTATTAGTTATTTCTATATATTTATCTGAATGTCGAGTCGGTATTTTCCCCAGGGAGTTACTCTTGTGTATAAAACATCGAAGATACTCTCGCACCTTTCAAAATGTATCCCTAATTGTATCGGTACCCGGGGCCTCCACCAAATCATGCGAGGCTCGCTCACTAACCGTGTTGGTATAGTATGGGATTTTTATTAGACGTTCCAGCACTTATTTTCAGTTTGTAGTCAGATGTCGAGATAAATCTATAAGGTAGAAAGTACTCATATTTGTAGTGAAAATTAGTATAAGCAACTGAATAACGACTAAATAAAACCGGTTAAGACTAAAAAAACATTATAGGATATTTATAGGAGCAAGGATGGCACAGTTGGTTAGTACGCGGGTGCGAGAGTTCCCGAGTTCGATCCCCAGTGACCTCACATCCTTGTTTCGCCTTCTTTCCTTTCCGTGTAGCTTAATTAGCTTTAAATACCCTTAAAACTGTTGGAGAGAGGGGGTAGAGGGCGCACCTTCGAACGCTTGATACATGAGCCTTTGGCTCGGGAGACTGGGCAACCACTGGGTACTGGGTACTCCCTATATTAGTGTGCTAGGGATGATCGTCGTATTTTTTAGGGGTTCAAATCGCCGATTTGGTATTTTTTAGGGGTCGTCAGAGAACATCCAAAGTTTTCAGAAAAAAAGCAATTTTTCCACGCTGGCAACGTAGTTCAGTTTCAGAGAAAAAAATTACAGCGCCTAAAATCACTCTGTAACATTCAATACAAGCCATGCAATCATCAAACATTTTCTAAAGAAATCGTTGTAGACTGCTTCCGTAAGTCGGTTTGTTCGCTGCTTTGGTTTTCCTGTGGTTGTCGTCGCTCACTTTTTGAAGCGACCTTATCTATTCTCACTGCATATTTAATTAGCTCAGAGCAATAAGTTGTGTAATTTTCTTCTCATTCTCCCGTGGGTTGCGTGCATGATCCTTTGCGATCCTATGTATAAATGGGTGAATTTCGCTTGCTTGGTTTCTCGTCATCTCTGATTTAACGGCGACGGAACGCCATCAATTTGTGCTTTTTTTGGTTTTGTTTGTCAACCGTCACCAGCAACTTACTATGGCAGATCCCAACCTCCTCCTCCTCCCGCTGCTGCTGGATCAGAATCGGGTTGCTGCTGCTCAACAAGTCAATATTCCGAACGATCAAGCTCCCGGCGGGCAAGCTCCGGCTCAGGATCAAGCTCCTGGAGTGCAACTAGCCCCAGGGGCGGATCAGGCTGTAGATGTTGTTCATGATCCTCCTCCCCTTCCTGCTGTACATGTTGATGAGGTAAATTTCTATATTCTTGAGTTTGCGTTTTCATTTTTGTACTTTGAGATTATCTCTAGTTGGTTCTAGTTTTGCATCAGTTTAGCCCCCTTTGTTTGTTTCATTAGTGTTATTGTGTCTTGTTTGCATAAGTAACGTACACGTACAACGTACGTAGCTCGTTTCAGTTTAATTTCTCATCGCGTGTTGTTTTCCCCTAGTGAAGGTTAGCAAATTTTTCGTTTCCACTAGGGATGACCGTTTTTATAATCAAGGTCGTTTGCGTCTGGTTAAGGTTTTAACTTTGCGTTTCCCGCCAGATTTTTTAAGGACTGTTCTTGTCTTTATCTCAATTAGTGTCGTCGTTTTTTACTGCCTCAAGCACGGGTCGTTGGATATCAATGTTTTCCTCTAGTGAAGGGTAGCAATTTTTTGTTGTTCCCACTAGGGAGGAATGTTTTATAATCAAGGTGTTTGCCTCTGGTAAGGTTTCGACAGTGCTTTTTTTCCCGCCACAGATGGAAGTGTTTTGCCTTGTTAAAGACTGAGTTTGTCTATACTACAATACGTTGTCGCTTTTTACTGACTCAGGCACGGGTCGTTGGATATCAATGTTTTCCCCTAGTGAAGGTTGACACATTTTTTGGTGTTTCCACTAGGGAGGAATATCTATTGTCGGGTGTTTGCCTCTAGTGAAGGTTTAGGATGTGCGTTTCCCGCCAGAGATGGAAATGTTTTATTGCTTTAAGGACTGCTATTGCCTACACGTTAACGCTTCATACTTTTTACTGCTTAGTTCCGATTTATTACGCTCTGTTAGCCAACGTGTTAAATGTTTAAGCAGTTTTTATCCTTGTACTATCTGTCGTTTAATTTTTTGCGTTTCGGTTAGATACGGACTTTTGTTTCGCCTTTAATAGCGGAGCTCCCGAGCGGAGCACCATACCTAAGAAAAAATGGTAACCCATCCTTCTGATTTTTCGTGGACACACAGGAAGCCCAAAGGCTGTACGTCCGTCCGTCCGTCCGTCCGTCCGTCCGTACGTCCGTGTACATCGCGATGCTGATTGGCTGATTGATTTTTGGCGCCAACTTGACGCGCGCTGACACTTTGAAAACTGAAAATTTACAAGTTTCCTTGCAGTTTTAACTTGCAAAACTTCAAAATATTATTCTGGAAACCTCGTAAAAATTTAGTGATTTTCACGATCATTTATCTGTGCCAATCTTGACGGGTTAAGCGAAAAAAACGTACGTTTGAATATTTTTTTCGGGCCCGGTGTCGTTTCAAAAACTGCTCACTAGACGAAGGACACAGAAAACATTTTCAAAGTTAGACGAATTTTTAGTTGGATTCGTAGCTTCAAAAACTCTCATAATGAATGAGTCATTGAGGATCGTGTATTCTTCGTTTCGTGAAGATACCTTCAGTAAAGCTGCTTAAAAATCTAGCCAAAGTTGGAAATCAAGAATCGTCTGCATTGAGCGTGAAACAAGAATATTATATACTTTTAAACTCAACAAGGAAAGCACTTCAAGGTAAAGACCCTGGCCAGAAAATGATGTCAAAAATCTCTTGTACCTATATTTGATCTTTTATCTTTTATTTGGGGATTGATGACTTAAAAAAAGTAAACGTTTATGTACGTTGAACTGTGGCCAAGTTTAAATAAACAATCAAGTACATGACATGTACAGCAACATTTTGTTTTTTACCACAATTGAGCAATTTCTCGATTTCTGATTGGTCAAGAGCCATGGTGAATGAGAGTACATACCATAGATCTGATGGCGTCATCTGTCACGCAAAGCAAAGTCAAACTTTTTGAAGCGGTTTTTTGGAAAAAAGAAGACAATATTTTCATTTTTAATTAGGTAAAATAACTACGAAAATCGAAAGTCTAATTGTTTTTGTCAAGAAAATCGATAGCTTCTAACAAGACTGCCAGATTCCCGATGAAAATTTACAAAATTTCGCGCGACTTTCCCTGAATTCATTCACAGATATATGTTATTGATTTGGTGCTGAAACAACTCATAAAAATGCCATTTTTACTAGGTACGTTTCATTTTTTTGCAAACTTTAGGAAAGCGATTATATTACGTTAACTGTCAAACCAGTCATTGACATTTACAAACTATAACCTAAAGTTTTGACTGTTTTGTCATTCTTGACAAAGCCAAATATATAAACTTAAAGATTGCAGGAGTTTAGTTTTCTCATTTTTGCTTGAAATATCAGATAACATGCAGCATAGAAATTACAAAAACGGTTGACAAAACTCTTTTTTGTAAAGAAAAATGATTTTTCAGAAAAGCTCTCAACAAAACATTAATAAAAATGTACACTTACCATCGGTCATAAAATCGCACATGGTTTTCGCACGGCTGGTTTTTTTGCCTCACAAACCACAAGGAAAGAGCAATTTCCTAGATCTTTCACAAATAAAACATTGTTTTCAGCTCTTGGATGGAGTATCTATTAGCATTACTGATCAAAAATTTCACAAAACATCACGAGGAAAAGTACTAAAACTTACAGTTTTCAAAGCGGCGAAGGTGACCAAAACTCTCAAATGTCGATTCCATCGATTCCATCAAAACAGCTACGAAGACGAGTTGTAATATTGACTCATGATATGTACTACATCAGAGTACTTGTTTTCAAGAAAGTGTTTGACAGTATTCATAAAGAAGGGTCTCAAAATAACTCATGTGTAAAACTTTGTAAAATTCTGGCAGCTTTGTCGACTCGATCTCCGCACAGCTGTGATTTCAGTCACGTTTTGGTCATGTCACGAAATGCAGTCACGCTTTAAATTCAAATACTGTTTTTGTGGTAAAAAACAAATTTACGATGGAAAGCCGTGGTATGTACTCTTATTCACCACGATATTACGTCACACATGGTCAAAATGTTATGGATTCACGAGGCGTAGCCGAGACGTAATATCGTGGTGAATAAGAGTACATACCACGGCTTTCCATCGTAAATTTGTTAATTCACCAGTGAACTTTTTTGCACTACTTTGAATATTAAAATTAGTAATAAATATTTCATTATGAACTTATTTCAACCCCACTTATGTGTAAATACAGCTCAGGAATTTATAATGAGACCTTAAATGCAAATTGCAAATGCTTAATTCCTTGTTTTCTTGTTGTATGTCAATTCAGCTGTTTTTATGAATCACTTTTTAAAAATTGTATTTATATCAGAGTGTAATCTGGAAGAGACAAGTATTCACTTAGTGTGTCATTTTATTCGATCTACATTATAAAACAAAACAAAACAACAACAACAACAACAACAACCACAAAAAAAACAAGATGTCACAATATAGTGAAGAGAGACAAATCAAGATATGTTGTTCTGTAATATCTAGGATGTTGAAAAGGTTTGATTACTTGTATCAATATAAAAAAGGTTTTGGAGATTTTTGTTTCTATTTCTGAGAATTATGAACAACTACAAAGTCAATTATGAAATCTGACAGTGACTGGAATCTGAATATCACAGGAAATCAAAGGGCATATACAAACTAAAACAAATGATTTTTAAAATAGTCTTCATTTCAACTTTTTCAAGCAATTTACAACCTAAATATATTGGGCAATTACCACAGGAAACCCAATTCATTTGAATCAAGAACAAAAAATATTAAAATTGAAATTGGAGCTCTGCTATTAGGTAGTAGTTGTTGTGAGTTGTTTTACAACTTCATCTAAAGTCATGATCAGTGTAACCTGGAAGAGAGAATTTTTGTTTCATGTAAAGACAACTATTTATCTGTCATACTGTCAAGACAGAAAAATCTAAATATAATGTTCTGCAATGTCCAGTTTAATTGAAGGATGTTGAAATGGTTCAGTATTTATGTGATTTAAATGAGTTTGAGGGATTATAATTTGCATTCTATTTCTGAGAATCATGTACCACTACTACAAAGTCAATTATATAATCTGACTGAATCTGAATAAATATCACTGTAGTGACTATATGGCTTGAAAGCCATATAAATCTCAGGAGACTGAAGGAGGGGGGCCTAGGGGGGTTATGAATACCGCAATCCCGCACGAAAAATTCGAAAATACCGCAATCCCGCACGAAAAAATGGTCAATCCCACAATCCCGCATGAAAAATTCGAAAATACGGCTCACCACACAAAGAATTCGAAATACCACTCCCACGGGACCTCACGCGCAGAAACATAAATCACAGAAACATGAAATTTTCTATCGAGCGCCAGAAGCAAAATTCCGCATTTCGCAGGCCTTAAAAATATCGTATTACCGCAATTTCAAATTGTTTTTCCCGTAATACCGCAGCTCAAAAAAGAAAATACCGCATACCGCAGGGTTTGGGAATCCCGCAATACCGCAATTTTTGTTGTAAAATACCGCAATACCGCACAAAAAAATGGTCAATCCCGCAATCCCGCAAACCCCTAAGACCCCCTCCTGAAGGGCAAGAGTTTTTTCAAACCCTAAAGCAAATGCTATAAAGCTTGATCTATAATCTTTATTTCAACTTTTACAACAAAATGCAATCTTTGTTTGCCTATTACCACAGGAAGCCCAATTCATTTGAATCAAAAAAAGTCAAAAACAAAGTATTTAAAATTATTATTATTTATTTAAATGGGAGCTCCGCTATTAGGTAGTACCTAATTTTTATATTATTTCATGGGGAAGATGGCGGATGCCTCGCAAGACAGCCCCTTTAGTGGTAACCTAGAGGTTGTTAAGGACTTGCTATATTTGAATTTGCTATATTTGAATTTTGAATGATATAACTTAATTTTTTACTAGTTAAGGTGTACAATTGTTTATTTTTTCCCCTTCAATTTACAAGAATGCATGCAGAATGGTTTTTCTCGACCCCTAGGGTTGTATTTTTCCGCTTCACATTTTTTCAGAATTAATTGTCGTTCTCCGCGGGTTATGAGATGTATTCGATTTATGTAAATCCCAGACTTTGTGCTATTTTCGGTTACGGAGTTTTTCTTCTTTTAGGCTTCTCGCTATATCTATTGTGTTGGGAATTTATGCCACTCTGTTGTTCTAAAAAAAAAGTGTTGGTAATAGCCTGCTTTCTAGAGTGTAATGCTAAAGCTACAGATTGTTGTTGTATGCTTTAGGCCGAGACTCGTATTAAGGCCTTGGAGGACAAGATAAGATCGTTGGAGCAGCTCAAGTCCATGGAGTCCGCAGAGGCGGCTTTGGCGGCTTTGCGTCGCTACATTAGTAGGCCAATAAAGTTGTTTGACCGCTATGAAGCCAAAGAGTTACTGCAGTCCTTGCTCCGCCTCGCCAGGAATGAGGGGCATCACAAGACGGACGAATACGCGGCTGCCCTTGATGAAGTTTCAGCGAGGCTGGACTACCTGGATGACCTTCCCCTACAACGCCTTTTTCTTGGCCTCCTGGGTGATCCGGTTCGAGCAAAGGTAGCCAAGGACGCAACCTCGATTTTAAAGAGCGTTAGTAGATCTGTTCCTCCATTGGGTCGTGGCCGTGGTGTTGCCCCTCGTCGGCCTGCACCGTATCCTCCTGCAAACCAGGTTCAGTGCTTCAGGTGCCTGAGGTGGGGGCACATGGCTCGTACGTGCAGGAACGCTCGACGTAGACGCGGCCGTTTTTGATAATGTTTAATGTCTGATATGGAACTTGTTTTCCGTTTGCTAATTTATGGTTATTTATAGTCGATTTTTGTTCGGCTCCGTGTGCTATCAGGGATCTTCTTTTGTTGTTATTTTGATAAATGATTCTTTACTACTTACAACTCTCTCGTTTTACTCTCTTTTTCATTTCCCCCTCACTTTCTTCGTTGACCTGGGGGGAGGGGGGGGCCTGCTCAGCGTCTCAATTTCGGGCTTTGCTCGGAGCTCGGGTCAACGAAGGGGTGGGTCCCTTGTGGTTTTGGGTGGGTTTCCTTCGCCCCGGGAAGCGGTTTTACGATAGGTTTGCTTTCTTGTTTCTAGGATGCGTCTTTGTTCTATAGCAGAGTTATCGCAGCCGCTTCCAACATCCAAGAGAGTAGGGTGTGTTCGATTTCACAGGGGACTTCCCCCTTCGTTGGCCCTCTCCCTTCTCCTGGCATGGTTGCAGCGGTTCCTGGTTTGGCATGCTTGGACCACCTTCGCTTCCGCGATCCTCGCTTTTTCAAGGCGGGAGGAATTCATAATCACCTGTCTGTCTGGGAGGATTTTTTACGGGGCCATAATTCTTCTCAAGTGGATCTATTGGAAATTGTGCGCGATGGTGTCAGGATCGATCGGTTTTATTCGACATTTCAAGGGGAATTTTCGGGGGCTTGCATTTAATTCTTCATTGCCGCTTCCCAGAGTTTTATCTCCGATACTATAGTCCAGTGGGTCTCGGCTGGGGTTCTCTCGGTCTGGGGTAGAGTTGGCGAAGTTGACCCCCCGCATTTGACACTTCCGATTACCATAGAACCTACCAAACCGCGCCTTTGTCACGACGAACGCTTCCTCAATTTGTGGATACACTGGAAAATTTGATTAATTTCCATGTATGCAAATAGTAAAGAAATATACAGGAAATATACAGGAAATTCAATTTCCAGGTAAATTGTACATTTCCATGGTGTGGAAATTTCTCGATACTGTGGAAATAACCAAGAGATATCCTAGAAATCAGAAAGTAATATCAAAGAGATCCTAGAATTAACCTAGAAATAACGTAGAAATAACCTGGAAATATCATGAAGGTAGCCTGGAAATATCCTAGAAATGTTGTAGGAATACCCTGGAAATTCAAAGGAAGACCCTGGAAATACCCTAGAAATATTGAAGAAATACACTGGAAATACAAAGGAAGACCCTGGAAATACCCTAGAAATGTTGTAGGAATACCCTGGAAATACAAAGGAAGACCCTGGAAATACCCTAGAAATGTTGTAGGAATACCCTGGAAATACAAAGGAAGACCCTGGAAATACCCTAGAAATATTGAAGGATTACACTGGAAATACAAAGGAAGACCCTGGAAATACCCTAGAAATGTTGTAGGAATACCCTGGAAATACAAAGGAAGACCCTGGAAATACCCTAGAAATATTGAAGAAATACACTGGAAATACAAAGGAAGACCCTGGAAATACCCTAGAAATGTTGTAGGAATACCCTGGAAATACAAAGGAAGACCCTGGAAATACCCTAGAAATATTGAAGGATTACACTGGAAATACAAAGGAAGACCCTGGAAATACCCTAGAAATGTTGTAGGAATACCCTGGAAATACAAAGGAAGACCCTGGAAATACCCTAGAAATATTGAAGGAATACCCTGGAAATACAAAGGAAGACCCTGGAAATACCCTAGAAATGTTGTAGGAATACCCTGGAAATACAAAGGAAGACCCTGGAAATACCCTAGAAATATTGAAGAAATACACTGGAAATACAAAGGAAGACCCTGGAAATACCCTAGAAATGTTGTAGGAATACCCTGGAAATACAAAGGAAGACCCTGGAAATACCCTAGAAATATTGAAGGAATACCCTGGAAATACAAAGGAAGACCCTGGAAATACCCTAGAAATGTTGTAGGAATACCCTGGAAATACAAAGGAAGACCCTGGAAATACCCTAGAAATATTGAAGAAATACACTGGAAATACAAAGGAAGACCCTGGAAATACCCTAGAAATGTTGTAGGAATACCCTGGAAATACAAAGGAAGACCCTGGAAATACCCTAGAAATGTTGTAGGAATACCCTGGAAATACAAAGGAAGACCCTGGAAATACCCTAGAAATATTGAAGAAATACACTGGAAATACAAAGGAAGACCCTGGAAATACCCTAGAAATGTTGTAGGAATACCCTGGAAATACAAAGGAAGACCCTGGAAATACCCTAGAAATATTGAAGGAATACCCTGGAAATACAAAGGAAGACCCTGGAAATACCCTAGAAATGTTGTAGCAATACCCTGGAAATACAAAGGAAGACCCTGGAAATACCCTAGAAATATTGAAGGAATACACTGGAAATACAAAGGAAGACCCTGGAAATACCCTAGAAATGTTGTAGGAATACCCTGGAAATACAAAGGAACAACATGGAAATACCCTAGAAATATTGAAGGAATACCCTGGAAATACAAAGGAAGACCCTGGAAATACCCTAGAAATGTTGTAGGAATACCCTGGAAATACAAAGGAAGACCCTGGAAATACCCTAGAAATATTGAAGAAATACACTGGAAATACAAAGGAAGACCCTGGAAATACCCTAGAAATGTTGTAGGAATACCCTGGAAATACAAAGGAAGACCCTGGAAATACCCTAGAAATATTGAAGGAATACCCTGGAAATACAAAGGAAGACCCTGGAAATACCCTAGAAATGTTGTAGGAATACCCTGGAAATACAAAGGAAGACCCTGGAAATACCCTAGAAATATTGAAGAAATACACTGGAAATACAAAGGAAGACCCTGGAAATACCCTAGAAATGTTGTAGGAATACCCTGGAAATACAAAGGAAGACCCTGGAAATACCCTAGAAATGTTGTAGGAATACCCTGGAAATACAAAGGAAGACCCTGGAAATACCCTAGAAATATTGAAGAAATACACTGGAAATACAAAGGAAGACCCTGGAAATACCCTAGAAATGTTGTAGGAATACCCTGGAAATACAAAGGAAGACCCTGGAAATACCCTAGAAATATTGAAGGAATACCCTGGAAATACAAAGGAAGACCCTGGAAATACCCTAGAAATGTTGTAGCAATACCCTGGAAATACAAAGGAAGACCCTGGAAATACCCTAGAAATATTGAAGGAATACACTGGAAATACAAAGGAAGACCCTGGAAATACCCTAGAAATGTTGTAGGAATACCCTGGAAATACAAAGGAACAACATGGAAATACCCTAGAAATGTTGTAGGAATACCCTGGAAATACAAAGGAAGACCCTGGAAATACCATAAAGTAATCTGGAATAATGAGAATAATGATATTAGTAAACTAATAAAAATATGAGAAAGTAACAATGTCTTTATTTCAGCTGAAAATACTACATAATTATAATATCAATGGATACAAAACATTTTTAGTCCTTCTAAACTCTCACAGGAATCAAGAAACTACATTTCGTGTGTTGTAAGCACTTACTTACAAATTGCATTTCATTAGATATACTTAATAAATTGATATTTGGATAAATGTGAACTACACCCTTTCTTCAATGGAGTGCATACACCTTGTTACGCCTATTTTTAAAAACCGTTGTCAGAGCTAAAGGCAACAGGTCATGCAAACTCATAAATCGTTTTGTTTTGAACATCACATATATATAAATGTCAGATTGTTGACTGTCTTAATAAAAACAAATAGAAAACCCAACCGTGAATGGCAGAATGACCTATTGCCTATAGCTCTGACAACCTTTTTTAAATAGGTGTATAAAAGTAAAAAAAATATGATATAAGAAAAATTGATAAAAATTACAACACTCTGGAGATGTGAATGCTATCCTTAAGGATACAAAAGACAAATTGACAGGAAAGGGCTATAGCAAGTGTGGCAAACAAATCTTAATAGCATTAAATAAATCCCTATATAAGTTAAATTATGTCATGTTTTAAATAATCAATATAACTGTGACCTTATGGTGGAAACAATAATTATTTTAATAGACTTTAATAATAATAATGAATTATTGAATTATTTACTACAATTTAAGAAATGTTATTTGCTGCTGCTTACATCTACAATCTTTATACAAGGTAGAAATCTTTTTTCAACCTGCAACAATAGGAATATTCAATCAACAAAATGGCATGGTTGGCCAAGTTGTGAGAGCACCAGGGCCCAGTCGTTCAAAAGCTGATTAGCACTAATCCAGGGTTTAAACTCCAAACGTTCTCTTAAGAGTTAACCACAGATTAGCACTAATTGGCTTGCGAACAACCAAGCCCAGTACATTCACCATCGTGGTCCAGGTTTGAGTCCCAGTTTGAGCACTCAGGTCACATGTGAATTGAGTTTGATTGATGTGCTATTCTTTACATGGTTGCTACCCATACATCCCTTCAACTCAATCAATAACTCCAACTTACTTTTTAGCATAGCTTGTTTTTCTCACTTTGTTTATTTATTAATTGAAGTTTTTCTAGCTCCAAAAGTTCCTAAAAACAAAAGACAGTGGGAAATTTCAATATATATCTGTATAGTATTGGAAGTTGGGGGACAATTAGTGAATTGGAAAGAGCTAGGGTATCAATGCTGAAGGACATAAAAAAACTAAAGTAGTGACTTCAAGGCACATGTGACACATACTAATACAAATTAGTAAAAATCTACTAGTATTCTAATGCAAATCTCGCATTCTGATTGGCTACTCTACTCACCTTCTAATAGTGATAGAAGGTGAGTAGAGAAAATAGGGATTCGTGATTTGAAAATTATCAGCAAATTTCTATAGATAAAACATGATTTTTAATTATATTTGCCAAAATTACCACGGGTGATATTTCTACAAAACAACACGTACAAATGTTGATATATAAGAAGATAAATTTTTTGCGATTTTGATAAAAAAACTGAGAGAGTTCAATCACCGATCTCTACGGACCGTACCGTCCAAAAGTGAAAAAAGTGGCTTTCAAGTCTAAACTGTCTAAGATAACTCAACAGTATTCAAGTACAATAGCAAAATTTAGTGAAAAATTACTTTGTTTTCTTTTTTGGTCGATTTTCGGCGTGAATGATCGACTTCAAAGTCACAGAAAAACAAACTCAGGAAGCGAGCAAGTAGTCACTTGTAATAAAGGACAAAAACGGTATTGTTTGAAAAAACGATGAGACAAAAAACTTTCTAAATTAGATAAACATGGAATACATAAGTGTAGAATAACTTTTTATTAGCTTTGCAATAACTTTTCTGCAGGATTCCTTCGTGTTGAAGCTAGTAATTTGAAAAGCTTCACTTTCACCGAATCAGTTCACGGCGAGCCGGTCGGTACCGCGCGTACCGGTCAGCTCGATCTTTTTTCGTCTTTTCGCCCCGAATAATACAAAGAAATCTCCACAAGCATCAGATAATCCGTACTGCTTTTGTTTTTTGAGCTTTCGACTTTCTTCTATGATCAAAATCACTTCTTTTTAGCGGAAGAAAGCTTCACAGCTGGACTAGCTGCCGATTTTCCTCGGCTCCCAAAAGAAAAACAGTTGCCATGGGAACTATAATTTTTTATGCGTAGCTTTCCGAAATTTCCCAGTTTTTTAGGTTAAAAATTATCACCAAATTTCGTTTTGTAAATTTTGGATTAGAATACTAGTAGATTTTTACTAAAACAATTAGACTACTCGTTCTCGTTTTCTATCGGCTTTGATAGTTGACTCGGGCTTCGCCCTCGTCAACTATCAGCCGATAGAAAACTCGAACTCGTAGTCTAATTGTTAATAGCAGACCCCAATTCCATTGTTTTCTTTTTGTATCAATTTGATGACTACACTTTGATTATTATATTTTGTATCATGAGTTCAGTGCAATCACCAGTTTTGCTTTACAGCCCTCTCCTTTATCAGATTATTAGTACTTAAACTAAACGCTGATTTTTCATTAGCTGGTGAAATAAAGTCACTCTATAGCTAGGTTTATCTAAATGACTCTGTGATTGTAAGACTAGGGCAATTTTCTTTCATCTTTCAAAGAAACTCGACTATCTAGTTTGTAGTGATTGATAATAACAAAAGAAAACAATAGGTTTACAGTCTACTACTAACTAACTATGAAAGGACATGGGCAAAATCATTCTACAAATCAGGTTAGAGTGATTTTCATAAACCCGTGAAATAAATACTAGCAGTTAATGTGTAATAGTCAAATAAGAAGAAAAGAAAACAATTGAATTAAGGTTTACTAATTGTGTATTAGTTTAGTATCTATTTCACGGGTTTACGAAAACCACTCTAGTGAGCTCATAGTAATATGAAGTCACAATTAAAGCACTACAATTCTATGTTTTTAAATGGGTATTTACCATAAGCTCAAGAGCAATCGTTATAGCTCGCAATCGTTGAGCATAATACACAGAACGGTCCCATAATTCGAATCCCTCACTTCAGTAAAGACATCTACAAATGAAATGATTTGTCAGTATAATATTTGTTGATTTCAACATTACATAAGTAAAAAGCTTACTACATTATCTGTATCTGAAGTGAATTTTACAGTGTTTTTAGTTTCATCAAAGTCCTTTATGTGAGTAGAATCTTAGTTCAAACGACGTACCAAATTGTCAAATCGATATTCGGTGTATAACCTACTGATTCGATTGCCAGAGCAATTACAACAATTTACATGTAAGTCAGGCAAGTAATGTGCCTAAATAAACTAAAGACTGAATTGACAATAACACATAGAAAGTACAGTCTCTTCCATGGCTGCAATATTAAGAGCGAACATAACTTACCGTATTGTTCCTTGAACGCAACGAGTTCAGTCGATCACAACCTGGATTCGAAATCAGGACTTCTACGGCACTCGAAACCTGTTATTCTTCCAAAATAACATCTTTTTAAGGTGAAAGGTGTTCTTGATTGTGTTTGAGGCATTGAACGGCCATTTCGGTCCTTTTTTAGCACAAAAGAACACGTTTTATATGGCAAACAAACTGAAATTATAGCAATCTAACCGACAAAATGGCTTCCAATGTGCGCCAATTATTCAAATGACACGTGATAAAGTTTTGTTCCCTCATTGGTCAAATTGTACTAGCGACCAGGTTTTTTCGATTTTTGTCGGGAAAGAAAGCCCAAAACGACTGAAAAGGACCCTAAATAATTGTAATTGATATATTTTTTTTCAAAGAGCATGTTTCGTTTTTAAAATATTCGTATTTTGACAGAAAGTTCGTGTCAGAAGGAGATAAATTTCGCGAATTTTTTTTCAAAAATATACTGCGTAAAAATAATTACAATTTTAATTTTCGCGAGAACTTTTCAGTTGCGGGTATGAAATTTGGCGACCGATCACAAGAAACTGCAATCTCGAGGTTTTTTTTAAATATCCTTGATTTGTTGGTTCATCATTTCTTGTACCCTTATCAGTTTCGTTAACGTCCCTTTTCCAGTGCAGTGTACTGTATACACTGCACTGGAAAAGGGACCTTTTGAGACTAGAGAAATAGAAAAGGGTAGAGAATTTGCAACATTTATAGGTCGCTGCACACACCATGGTAAAAATTCTGAATAACTATACTGTAATCTTCAAACGCTATCTTCTGCTCGTGCGATTTACCGTCCACGCGCACGTCAAAATTGGCGAAATTACTAAAAATAGCGCCGCGAATATCGCACAGACATCAATAATGAGTTTCACTCTCTTTGTATTATGGTCCGGCTCTGTGGCTACCATTTCATGAACAAGAAGTATTTCTTGTATCCAAATACAGCAGATTAATTATTCACAAATTTGCTGTACAGTTCAGGGTTATTTCTACATTATTTATAGAATATTTTCCCAGTCGTAGTCTCGCAGCCTCCCTTTTAACATTTCCATGGTATTTCCACGATCTTTCGATTAAATTCCAGGTTATTTCTACATTATTTCTAGAATATTTCCATTGTTATTCCCAGTAATCTTCAGCCCTCCTTTTAACATTTCCATAGTATTTCTACAATCTTTCGACTGAATTTCCAGGTTATTTCTACATTATTTCTAGAATATTTCCATTGTTATTCCCAGTAATCTTCAGCCCCCCTTTTAACATTTCCATAGTATTTCCACGATCTTTCGACTGAATTTCCAGGTTATTTCTACATTATTTCTAGAATATTTCTATGATTATTTCCAGTAATCTTCAGCCCCCCTTTTAACATTTCCATAGTATTTCCACGATCTTTCGACTGAATTTCCAGGTTATTTCTACATTATTTCAAGAATATTTCCATGATTATTTCCAGTAATCTTCAGCCCCCTTTTAACATTTCCATGGTATTTCCATGATATTTCATCAAAATCTCCAGGTTATTTCTGCATTATTTCCAGTATATTTCCATGATAGTCTTCAGTTCCCCTTTCAACACTGTCGTATAATTTCTGCGGTATATCCATCTTATTTCCACAGTATGATATAGTAGAAATAGGAAAGAACCTATATTTCCACAATATTTCCAGGATTTTGAAATTTCCATACACTGGAAATACCATGGAAATATAAAAAAGTAACTTCCAAATGGTGGAAATTTATGATTTCCTTAATTTTTCCATACTGTGGAATTTAGTAAACTTTTCCAGTGATACGGGATCTCCCTTTCAAATTAGACCACCTTTCCGACCTTCCACGGTATGTACTTCCAGGCTACCTCCAAACTACCTTTGACGACAAGAGCGGGTACCAGCACGTCCTTCTCCACCCTTCCTCGCGGTCTTATTTTGGATTAAAATTTAGGGGTGTCTGTTTTTTGCACCTTGCCGTTCGGCTGGAAGGCTAGTGCGTATATTTACCACAATTTGGGGCTCGCGGTAACTAGCGCAGTGCGTTCCTATGGGGTTCCTGTGTCGCAATATATTGACGACCGACATGTGGGTCAACTCTTTTCCCCTGATGTCATGAAGTCCGGTTTGGCCGCTAATGCTGTTCTCGCCAACGCTGGGGCCTATATCCTTTGCTATCTACTTATAGAAGCTGGTTACTTTATTAACATTGAGAAGTCCCATAGTGTCCCGTCCACATCAGTTCGATTTTTGGGTTTTGTGTGTGACTCTTTACGTCAGGCCTTCAGTGTTGCCTCTTGACAAAAAGCAGAAGTTTGCGTCGTTAAGAGAGGAGATTCTTTCCTCTCGTTGTACTGACATTAAGACGCTGCAGAGATTTGCAGGCAAGGTAATCTCCTTCAGTATAGCCGTTCCAGGGTGCAAATTATACATCCGGGAAGTCTTCAAAGCCATTTCCCAACTTTCTCGCTCCTCTAAATCTTCTTTGTGCATCGAAGGAGATCTTCGCGAGGAAATTCTATACTGGCGTTTCCTAGATGATTGGTCGGAGTGTCTCGTTTGGCTTTCGGAGCGCCACCTAGCTGTTTCAGTTTTTACAGACGCTTCCTTGCGTGCCTAGGGTGCCGTTTTAGAGAAGGATGGTCAGAGATTTTCCTCCAGAGATTATTGGGCCGCCGAATCCAACGAAGACATAAGCGTCCTAGAGGCAAGGGCCCTGCTGAACGCCCTCGTCGCTTTCAGACGACATGTTTGTAACGCGAGGGTTGACGTGCATGTTGACAACTTGGTTTTGAAATCCGCTTTAGACAGCGAGGGGTGCAGAAACTCCAATGTCAATAGCATCATCAAGGACATTCATCGCTGTAGCCGCGACTGGAATTTTAGTGTACAAGCCTATTATGTGCCTTCGGTTGACAACCCAGCGGATGCACCTTCGCGGGCATTGTCGGATGTTGATTGCATGCTCAGTCCTGAGGCGTGGTCGTGCGTGGAACGCTTCTTTGGGCCCCACTCCTTCGACCTAATGTCCTTGGACAGCAATTGTCAGAAAGATGGAAACGGTGCGCTACTCCCTCACTACACCCCGTGGGCAACTCCGGGCTCCAGCGGGATTAATGTGTTCTCCAACCCGCTCCCGCTTGGTGGAAATGTTTATATCTTCCCTCCTTTCGTGTTACTGGGCCCTCTTCTCCGTTACTTTATTGATCAGGAATTTCATGGAGCTTTCACGCTAATTGTACCCGACATCCGGCCAAGACAGTTTTGGTGGGCAACTTTGCAGGCTTTCACCGTCGACCGTTTTTGCTGTTGGGCAAAAAAGGTTCTCCTTCAGTGCTTCTTTTCCCTCGCCGCTCCTCCTCGCAGTGGATCACACGTCCCTTGCAATGGGATCTCTGGGCACTCAGATGTATTTGTTAGTGAGACTAGTGTTGTTCCTGTTCTTCCCTTTTAGATCGCAAGGCCTTGGAAGTCAGCTCGGCGTTGTTCTGCGTGCTTATACCCAAATGACATTGACGCCACCTTTTGCCAGGCTTGCGGTTCTCGTCTTCGCCTTTGTGTTCTCCGTGCAAGTCATGTTGATATGGATCACGTAATAATCGAGGAGCGTTTCAAGGAGTTTTCAGCTGCTTTGAGTGCTAAACCTTACGAGCGACAGAAATCCGCGTTGGAACAGCAGCTTTTCAATTTCCTTACATCCATGTCTCCGCCGAGGGACTTATTCTCTTGTACTTCAGACGCCCTTATTAAATTTTTGATCAGTAAGGACAAATCAGGCAGGACTTTAGTTCATAACCAGTCATGTTCTCATGGAAACTGTGCTTGTCCTTCCCGTTTGGCAGCTGGGTCAGTCGACTCTTTGTTGGGCAAGCTTCGGGCTATTTTTAACAACATCGGCCGTTTGCACGACTCAAATCCGGTTGCGCATCCCCGGGTGAAGGCGAATTTGAAGTTTATCCGTGAAGAACAAGCTAGTGGGGGGATTACACCTTCGCAGGCGGTACCTCTGTTTTTTTTTGCTAAATTTAGCAAGTTGGTGGATTTTCTATCATGCTCCATCCGGAACAGCGCTCACCTTTCGGTATGCGATAAGTATATCTTGGTGAGGGATGCTGTTTTCTTTGTTGTTGATTTTTTCACTGGGGATCGCGCGTCGGATTTGGGTCGACTTCTGTCTAGTCAGGTGTTTAGGCTTAAAGACCGTAAAGGTTTTTTACTTAAGTTAACGCTCACAAAGAACGCTCGTGGAGATACACCGCGTTCTATTGTGTTAGAGCCTTTCAGTGATCGGGAAACATGCCCTGTTTTATGGGTTGAATATTATTTGACGGTGTGCCCATTGTTGGGCGTCAATTTAGCGCAGGGGTATTTTTTCAGAGCTTCAAATAGGGGAAAGTCTGTTTGTGAAAGACCCTTTTTGGGTCCCGCTGTCAACAATCGCTTGCGTAAATACCTGTCAGAAGCTAAAATCGATTGTGGTGAGACGCCTCACAGTTTCAGGGTGGGTCTCTCTAATACTCTTAAGATGTTAGGGTGTTCACAGGAGGATATTTCTCAGTACCTAGGTTGGAAGAGTAAGGGCATGGTTAATCGTTACACTAGGATGTCCAATATAGCAAGTTCGTCTATTGTCGAGACCAGTTCTTCGCCAGGCGCTGCAAACTTGGACCGAATGCCGGTCTCTCACCCAGATAATTTGGAAGCCATTGTCTAATACGTACTCTTGCATGTTTGCCTTTTGAATTGTTAGGGCGGATTTCGTATGAGCGAGAAAGGTGGCGCACCGCGGCATAAACATGTTTAGTACCCCCTTCCTAATTGGCCTTTTTAGCCTTTCCATTATATTTATGATTTCATAATTATGCGCGGTGTTGCTTCTTATGCACGGCCATACGTAGTCGGCCCTTTAGCTTCTATCATATTTATTTAGTTCATATAGAGGTGGTATTTGTGGAACGTTTTTGTTCTTCTTCCTCAAGGAATCTGAGTAATGGAAGAGGGAAAATATAATAATCAATTTTCTCAGTTAACAAGGTTTTTTCTCGTGCCTGGTGTCGGCTGGGTGGTTTCGTTGTTTTAGCATACATATCACAGGGGTGAGGGCAGGAGCAGACTCTTCCCATAACTCAACTAATGCGATGAATTAATGAGTATGCAGTGAAGATGTGTTACTATTCGATACAAAGGAGCCAAAACTACGGCTTATTGAATCAGTGTACTCTTATACTTGCTCTACACAATTTGAACTCTGTTCACTCCTTGGGTTTCCTGTGGTAATAGAAGCGCTCACACACTTCTAGTTGATACAAAGGAGCGAAGAATGCGACTTTAGTATTCAATCAGTCTAGACGTTGTTGCTGCCCTGGTTGCTGCCTTTATTGTGATCATTTCTCTCTCGTAACAAAATCTCTAAAACATGCATGGCCAGTAAAAATGGCGGCGTGTATCGCAGTTATGAAGTAAAGATGAAACTGAAACAATTATAAAAAGATTGTAATTGTAAAACGCTGATCTAGGCAAGTACACTAATTAGTCTAATTATTATATTTGACCGTTAGTACAGCATTTAGTAAAACCTGCTAAGTTTTGTGTTACGCCACAATAAAACTGTAGCACGTCATATTTGAGAATGTTTCAGAGATGATCGAGTTATATTTGATTTTGATTTTTATCATTTTTATTATTTGTTTTGTTTTTGTTTTATTAGAGTTTTACTGAGCTTATTTGTCACAAATCGCCTTACGGTAATAAGGATTTCGTCAAGTTACGCACACTAAAAGTCAAAGTGGACGTTGTCACAGCAAAATGGGATGTGTATGAGCGCGTAACTCGAGCTTTGTAACTCGAAAATCGTACTCGAAGAAAACCCGACCTCGATCGGTATACCCCGAGTACCAGCCGTTAATCTTTCTCTCACCCCTATGGTCGTTCACTCGCCCAGCGGGTTAATTGAACTATTCCGGTCAACGGATGGGTAGAATAGTATATACAGGTAATCTCATTAACGTTGTCCAGAGAATAAGACATTTAGACTATTCCAGTTACACGTGTCTCATTAAATATTTATCATTCTAGTGCATTCACAAAGAGTCGGCATCGATTTTCGTTTTCATTAGCCCTGTAAAGCTGTGAATTCCCCGTAAACAAACTATATTTCAAGCTAGAAACGAATATTTAATGAGGCACGTGATAATTGGTATAGACTAAATATCTTTTTGATCTGGACAACGTTATTGAGATTGGATGTATTTAGGGACTTACAATATATTACTATACTGTTTGCTTTTGTTTGCTCTCAAAGAGCTCTTAAAGAAATATTTCAGCAGACTGCTTTCCTTTGCCTTCACTGACCCTTTGCATAATACTGCTAATTATATGTAGATGTACCTCTTGCCTCACTTTGGCGCAGCTAAACAATAGACCACTTCACGCTGTCGGCCGCCATTTTGAATTGGGACAAACACGCCAGAATTATTAGAAATTCCCATCACTTTGACTTCCAGTAACTCCGCTCTTTTTTGATGGATTTTCGAAATTTGGCACTTTTTGAAAAGGTAGCGTCGATCTTTTTTAGGTCTCTTACTGTAATGAAAATTAGAAAGCTATTTTTTGAGAAAAAATAATTTTTGTTTTCCAAATAAAACATTCGGCGCTCTTCGGCGCGCGAATTTTCGAAATTATTAGAACCATTCGTGAAAAACAGGGCGTCTCAAAAAACTTAGTTAAAACACTTGCATTGCTTTTATTTTCACTCCTACAACTAGTGTCCATAGCTGCTGTTTATTAAAGTTTAAATTTCGAAAATCCATCAGAAAAGAGCGGAGTTACTGGAAGTCAAAGTGATGGGAATTTCTAATAATTCTGGCGTGTTTGTCCCAATTCAAAATGGCGGCCGACAGCGTGAAGTGGTCTATGACATGGTTAGGTGATTCTTTTGTTTTACTGAGCCAAAGTGAGGCGAAGGGTGTATCTGCATATTATTAGTAGCTTTATGCAAAGGGTTTATAACTTCAGTTTTAGTTTTCGTTCAAGCGAAAGTCACCAGTCAATCAGTCAGTTTTTGGGATTCGTTTCATCGCCAACGCTTGTTTTGTGCGATATTTTGTGGAAGACGCGGAATATTTAGATATTTCACTTTCTTTAAGAGCCTACAACTTCCTCATAACAGCCAAAGAACTTGTAATTAATGTAGCAGTTTATATATCAGTGAGGAAATCAAAATGTATATTTACTACAAGTGGACTATGATAATGCTTGGATTGTGGACTCAAGCACCGACAGGCTCGACTGCTTCAAAACAACCACAAAACGATGAAGGTAAAAGAATCGCTTACAAATCGTTGTTTTTCGAAAAAGAAGAAAATCGTATTCAGTTCCCAGCACAGTTGACACACAATCTACAAAGCAAGTGCTGAATGAAACATCTTTTTGAATAGGAAGTTTCATCTTTGTACTTAAATTTTGTCGTTCCAATTCACTTTATTCTAGATACGTAGAATAAGTCAAAATGTGACTATCTCCTAGTATTAGTGAAAACTACTTTTAAGAGTAAAGTTATCGAAGTATCGAACGGTGCTGAGAACACCAGTCACGTCACCTGACTTCGTCTCGTAGCGTAATTTTTGTCCTCACAACATTTTGACCAGTCATGCATTATTAGACGTCAACTATCACAATACCTTTTTTAATTAAACAAAAATCGTACTCGAAGAAAACCCGACCTCGATCGCTATACCTCTAGTTCCAACCGTTAATCTTTCTCTCGCCCCTATGGTCGTTCACTCGCGCATCGGGTGAATTGAACTATTCCGGTCAACGGATGGGTAGAAAAGTCTAAACGTCAATTTTTACTGATCTGCACAACGTTAATGAGATCAGTTGGATGTATTTAGGGATTTACAATATATATTCCGTCTTCCAAGAAATATCGCACAAAATAAGCGTCGGCGATGAAACGAATCTCAAAAATCATGGCTGGTGACTTTCGCTTGAACGAAAACCAAAACTGAAGTTATAGACCCGCTTTGAATAAAGCCATTTGAATATTTCACATTCTTTAAGAGCCTACAAATTTCTAATAACAGCCAAAAAGCTTGCAATTAATGTAGCAGTTTACCAGTGAAAAAAAATCAAAATGTATGTTAAATTTACTACAAGTGGACTATGATAATGCTTGCATTGTGGACTCAAACACCGACAGGCTCGACAGCAGTTCAAAACAACCACGAAACGATGAAGGCAAAAGAAACGCTTTCTATTGAAGGTTTTCGAAAAACAAGTATTGCTTTGAGAGAAAATTGTATTCAGTTCCCAGCACAGTTGACCCGCCCACAATCTACCAAGTAGTAGGAAAGTAAGAGTTTTGCGCCCGGTGCAAGGCGGCGCCCGCCGGTGCTAGGGGGGAGTCACGCCCCGATAGATTGGAGGTGACGCGCCGTTGCAAGGGAAGTCACGCAACGGCGACCAGGGAGTCACGCGCCGGCGATCCGCTTGCAGGACAACCGTCTTATAGACCGAGGGCTTAGGGTTTTCGCACAAATCAGTTGAACACTTCAACCATTAATGTCATTAATCTACTGGATACAAGATGAACCCAGTCAAATTTATGAAAAAGCTCTTTATTTCCACGTATGCAGTGGAAGCTTAAGTGTGCGATATTAAACAAGTCAAAAACACTAACGCGTTTAATACAGCTAGACGGAAAGAAACCCAGCATTATCGTCAGACATGTACCAAGTAATCAAAGATACAGTTAAAGTGATCCGAATGTATTGAGAAGAGACAAAATAATGATCTAAAAGGATGTAAAATCGACCAACGAAAAGGCCTTCATGACAAGACGCTTGGATTAATGTACACAATGCAAAAGCTTTGAATAAACAAACGAAGCAGAACTGATCGCGAATTTGCATAAGTTCTAGACACAAAACGTTCCACATGAAATACTTTCAACAACATAAAGTTTATTGCAAAAATACAGATAAAACTATGATAATTACATGTCGTGAAGCAAATTTAGTTTGATGATTAAAAAAAAGTCATTCATCCTATTGTCCTTTACAATCCTAAAGTAAAACGACAACATCCAAACCTATAAGTTACTGTTTATTTAGTTTACATGTCGTGAAGCAAGTTCAGCTTGCTGATCAGAAGAGCTTCCAGATTTTCTCTTTTTCTCGAAGTAAATATAATATGTGCGAGACCAGTCACAGGCTACAAACTCTTCGGAATATGGTTATTCGGATATGTGTATATTGGTAAACTTTACTGCGCTAATGCTGTTGTAGATCACTAGCTGGTGGAGTGCCGCTGATGTAAATAAAGGATATTGTACTGCAATGTATTAACCGTCGTTTTTGAAAAACAGGAAAAGGTTTTGCCGGGTATCTCCAAAGATGTTCGTTTTCAAGCTGACCGGTTGCCCATAACTAGTTGCGTGTTATGGCCGGATAGGTGTTTTTGAGCCAGTTGTTGGCTGCTATTTAGATTCTGTGTCAGCAAATACGGCATTCTTAGGAGTCTAGCAAAAAGACTAAAAACACACACGAGTGATTTTAGAATGTTAATCGAAGACGGCGGACATAAGAAAGAATTTCAGTGCTCGTTAAAACAGATTCGTGAATACTAAAAGCCCGGTAAAATATGTCATAGTGACACTGTAATAGATGGCTTTATGTTCTGGTAAGGCTCTGTTATGATTTTGACTCCTGAGTATTTTGCAAGACAGTAATGAAACTGCGCTGGCGTGGTTTGCTAATAGATAGCGAGGTGGAGTCTGAAGACGAGGCATTTGAGGCATCAAAGTCAGAAAATCTTTAATGTCGACACTACTATCCTTATTTACAGGAAGTTGAACAGCTGGCTGGCTTAAAGCTAGCAGAGTGAGGCTGCGATTTGGATATGTGTAGTCATCTTGTCAGTTCGTGAAGAACTGTTGCTAATGCAAGACCGGTTTCGGACTGTGAACGACAGGTCCTTCGTCAGTTGCTGGTTGAGTTGCTCGCGAGGAGCCGATGACTGAAGACTGCGATGAGTTCGCCGTTATTTATGCACTAACGCGGAACATAGAGAACCAATGAAATCAGTCTACAGCCTTATCATAGTCGAGACAATAGCTCACAAAGGCGGATGTGAGGAGACTATTGTTCGGATGTGATTAGACTTGCAGGATATTAGCTAACAATAGACGTGAATCTCTCAAGTCCAATGTATGGTGCGAAGTTATACCATAACATCAGTAGAGAAAACCGGAAGTCCTTTTGAATTTTAAATTCGCTGGGAGACTAGTGAAAGACGAATTATTCGTCGTTTTCAAAAGTGCAGGAATCATAAAATTCTTGTTGGCTATACATTATCAATAGGGGCGATTCGCTGTAGCGACTAATGAAAAGCGAGTTGTACGCCAGCGCAGTTTCATTACTGTCTTGCAAAATACTCAGGAGTCAAAATCATAACAGAGCCTTACCAGAACATAAAGCCATCTATTACAGTGTCACTATGACATATTTTACCGGGCTTTTAGTATTCACGAATCTGTTTTAACGAGCACTGAAATTCTTTCTTATGTCCGCCGTCTTCGATTAACATTCTAAAATCACTCGTGTGTGTTTTTAGTCTTTTTGCTAGACTCCTAAGGGACCGTTCATTATTTATGGGAGGGGGGAGGATGGGTGATAAAATGGGGGCCTTGAATTTTTTCCAAGTCTGAAAAGGGGGTATTGAAATAATTTCTTGGCTATCAGGGGGGGTATAGAAATTTCATAAGACAGATAAGGTAACAAATATACCATACAACAAATTTCAATTTCTGTTTGAGTGCATTTCATAAAACCGTGAAACATTTTGTAAGGAATTGCACAAAATTGTACTAAATTAACAATAGAAGACAGAGGATTTGGCACTATTTTGTTAGCAAACTGTTTCACGGTTATATGAAATGCACTCTACTGTTTTGAATTGCTTTCAACTTGTCTATGTCTCTTCAAGAGCATCAGAAATGAAATCTAACAACATCAATGAAAGAGTGATGCCAGAGGCCATGATGTGTTGCATCAAGAGCCATCATCAACTTTATTGTTTTTTAGGTTGAAACTTAATTTATCACTAAAATCAATAAACATGGTTTGTACATAATTGTTAATACAAATAAGAACTAATATAAAGATTATTTATTTAATTTTCAAGGTCAACGACAAACAACAACAAACAGTTTCTAATAAACTGACTCCAAAAAAACGTTGTTTCACAAAAACCAAATAGCAATAATAATGGACACACTATGATTTGTAGAACTTTACTGACTGAGCAACTTTACTGACATGTGCAAGAAAACAGTAAGGTTTGCCATATTACAATAGGGATCCCAATTCAAAAAAGGTTGAAAATAGGATTTCTTTTTTGTGTTTTTGCAACAAAACTTGGTCAGTTTCATTCAAGTGACACAAATGACAATTTTCAGGCTATTACCACAACACGCAGTGGAAGAGTGGCTGGCACATGGAGGAATGTTTTTTTTTAATGTTTGAATGTAAATTATTTATAATAGGAATAATTAATTTTTTTATTGTGCATAAAAAAAATATATTTTTAACCCTTTTATTGGGTTTTACGATTTATATTAATTTATATTTATATGTAGAATAATGTGAAGCAAAACCACGCAAGTTGTAGATTTAAAGCTCTGTTTATTCTGTTTATTATTTATATTTTAATATCTATATTTTATATTCATGTAATTATATTTTTAACACTTTTGGGGAATTTGTTAATAAATTTTACATTTTATTTATTCTATTTTAATATTTATATATTTTTCGTTGTAGGGAGGGGGGGAGGGGTATTGAAATAATTTTCTTTAGAATGAAGGGGGGTCCTTAAAAATTTTTTTTTTGTCAGGGGGGCGTTTAAAAAAATTTTGGTTCTTTGGTAATTAATCACACATCCCCCCCCCCTGCCATAAATAATGAACGGTCCCTTAGCTTTCTGTCCAACTGTAAAGTTCAGCCTCTGTTTCGATTGTGATTTCAAATGGTTTCATATTATCCATCACTCGTTCAATCACTTTAACCACGTTCACATTTCGAAGGGCTTCGATTCATCAAAGTGAAGTTCGATTTTTTCGTCCTCGGTTAGCATCAAGCATATCACGTTACTGGTTTTGACTTAACAACCGCAGCTGCAGTGTTTAATGTCGAGTTCATGGAGTTGTTTGTACACCTCCACTGACAGCATACGTGGAAATAAAGAGCTTTTTCATAAACTTGATTGGGTTCATCTTGACTTCCCTTTGTACAGTAAGTAGTTCGCTTGAACGGAAATGGTCTATTCTTAACAAAAATTTTGTTAACTAAAATTTTGTTCGTCCTTAAAATTCTTTGGCAGGTGACTGAATCGATAAACAATAGACGCTTAAGCGTGGCAAGTGCCAACCATTTCTTTTGTTTTTCTGCTCCGGAATAGTTAATTATCAACTATTTAAACTAAGAATTCATTGAGGCATGAACTACACACAGAAACACAAATACGGCTATTTGCACTGTTCTTCTTCAGTGCTATCCACTATACTAAGCTAGTTTGTCGGTACAAAATAGTGTAATTAGACAATACATGTTACATTGATGTTAAGTTTTATTTCACGGATACATAGCGTGCACTCTGAACAGCATCTAAAGTGAAAATACTAGTGTGACTTTTGCAAAGCGCTCGTGCAGTGAGGTCACGCCATCAGTTGCCGTGAGCTCTTAGTTATTTCTTGGAAATGTACTATTGGAATATCTAAAAAAAATATCATTCAAGTTTTATCAGGAGTAACTAATTGTATAGATCAGAATATTACCAAATGGTCTTGTCAGCAATAGATTGACATGAAAGTTTTACATGTAAACAAGCAGATTTCAAGGGTACCGGTTGTTCCGCCAGAGTCATTCAGCCCGAAGCCACTCCGCCCGGAGTTTAGGTCGTTTCGTCCGATATTTAGCCGTCGATACGCCCGACGATAGTTTATTTGTAAATACTGTGTTATATGGAGTAGTTGAAAGTGACAATGTTGAAAAAACGGTTTTGTTTACTACTAGAATAATCAAATAAGACCAGAAATGATCGAGTCTTGAGTTCGTGTGAGTTGGCGTCCTTGTCAACCGTTTTGCTGTCCAATTCCCCGAAACATGGTTCAGATATTCTAATTACACTCGAAATATGTACGTTATGGTTTGGATAAATGCTTCTATTTGCAGGATATTTCAAAATAATGTCGTTTATCTAGTAAATGGAAATCATCACTTAAACAAGTGGTTAAAATACAACTTAAGTTTGGTTACAGTCAAGTTGGGCGTTGGGCGTTGTCAAGTCATTCCGCCCACAAAATATCTGTTGAGGACTTTGGAACATTGTTTCTGTTCTAGAGCTAGAGATTATATAGATAGCTACTGACAGAATTGCAATTTTTGCACTGATAATGGCAGTAGGGCTTGTCTAACTAGTTGTGTCATCGTTCTCCCACCTGATTACAGACCTCATGAATTAATTATCTTGACAAATCTTTTGTCCACGAATGGACTGAAACTTTGGATTCGTAGACTTTTTATTTTATCTTGCTATAAATAAATTTTAGTGGCTCTTTCTTCACAAACGATGATAACACTTTTTACCCCTATATGCCAAGAAAACCATGAAGCCCTACTAGTCATAGACAAACCTTCGCTTGGCTGATTTTCCGTTACCGTTGGATGAGCTGCATCGGCCGAACTAAAAGTGTTTGAGTGGGACAGAAAGTTCTCCAGTTTTGATGCAAGATCGTGTCTTCGCACCTTCACCAGCAGACGTTTTAACAAGTCGAAATTCCCATCACTCAGTAGTTCATGTTTCTCCAGATCACAAAAGAAGATAAACGCTTCCGAGTAAACAGCGATGTTCGGATCAGAGACAGGGCTGGCGTCTGGAAGCTTATTTGCACACAAGAACTTTATTGTGTCCAACTCTTCCCGCGTAAGCTCCCGAGCAATCTCTACTAAGACTTCCCTGAAATCGAGATCGGCCATTTCTGTGAATTTTTTTCAAGGGTGCCAATACACTATTTCATCGGAATTTGTCCCGAAATCCATGATGGTGCAATTACAGTCATTTCTGGGAAGTCCCGTTACCATGGTTCTCGAAAGAAGAAAATTCCGGAAAGTCAAACCACAGGAAGCTCGGTCAGAACTAAGAAATTTACATACGATATTTTTTCTTTTTCATATTTTTCAATACTTCCGCACATAAAATGTTAAGAGCTTACAAAGTGATACATCCGGGATATCTCAGCGGCATTGTGAAAACGCAATGAAAACGCGGATACCGCAATAAATGTAATATGGCTTATATTTTATTTCATAAATTTTACCAGAGATGAAAAGCAAACTAGCCTCGTATTTTAAATGGTTGGGAACTATTTATTTTGCCAGTTTCCCTGGCAACCGACAAAATTAATAGTTTCCATGGCAACTGGCAAACAATCTGAGAATGAGTTGAGTCAGGAACACAGGCTCTGGGTACGAAATTGGAGTTGAGTCGGGAAGCGATGGCATCAACCACGTCATCATGACGTCTTCGAATCAGAAAAAGTAACTTTTCACTTTTTAAAATGCTAGAGAATATAATAATTTTATTTGTAAAATATTCGAAAATAAAAATGTAAGATTTTTTGAACTTCGAAAAATCGTATTTTTTTCGTAAACGCCTATAATTTCTAATAAAATGCTTGCTGTTTGGGCTACCTTCGGTTTATGATTGTTGCTCTCGCGAGCTACCAATAATTTATAGTGACGGCATTGCTATTTACTATTTAACAAACATGAAATTTTTAGACAAAATAGAGTTTTGTACAAAACCGCGCGCGCGTTTATTGGTTCATAGAATCCAGATGAAGTTCTATGGAAGCGTTTTCGAATAAAACGCGCTTGAACTTTTACGCACCAAGCATTTAGTTTATTTCAGGCTCGTAACATGGTATATGGGATCAGGGATCAAGCCCCAAATTATGGCCAGGATCAGAAATCAGAGGCCAGGCCTCAGGGATCAAATGGGTGCATGGGATCAAGGATCAGAAACATTGGGTCAGGATCAGGGATCAGCTCAGTTTTTTGCACCAAGGATTAGGGATCAAAATTTTCCAAAAATATGGACTCAGAGATCAAAATTTCCGCAAAAATCCCGATTAAAGGACTCAGAAACAGCTTCCTTTTAGCTCATTTTTACAATCACCTTGCCTCAATCGCAGTTGAGAGACAATTTTCACAACGCATTGCACCGTGTAACATGGTCATTCAGGGTCGGTTTCCGCACGAAAAGTAGAACTACTTTCTACTTCTGCAACAGAAACTTGTGTCTCCAACAAGTTTCAGGACGAAATTAATTTCAGCATGTAACACCCCTAGCGAAACTCGTCTTGCATCGACGATCAACACAAGTTTCAGATCGATAAAAGTTTCAGCGTGTAACAGCGCCTTAAATGTGTATGGTTCGTACAATTTGTAATAAATATGGCACTGCCTTCACCTTCTACATTCGCCGTTTTCAAAAAGGGCTGGTTAGTCTTAAGTGGAAGGCCTTTGAGAGATTTATCGTTCCTGTAAGACACTATTGGAGGATCTGAATAAATCCTTTCCAGGTTTTCGGTTTAAGACAATAAATACCAATGTTTCAAGAGAATTTTCTTTAGACTAGGCGTAGCTGGGTTGTAGGTAGTGATTAGTAAAAGTGTAAAGTTTCAGCGTATAAGATGTAATACAGCAGAAATGACAGTATATATTTAAGATTGGATATTTTCTTAAGATTCATTTGGAAAAATGAATTGGATGGCAAGCTCTTGCCATCCAACGGCCATTTTCGATGTTTTGACTTTGTTTTCCAGTGCAGTGCTGACTGTCTCGTGCCGTCGGACTGATCAACAGTAGAAAGAACATTAATGACTGAGTCCTTCGGGTAGTAGCCTCACCGAAGAAGTCGAGATTGAAAATCTCTTTTTCGGGCTTCGAAGTTCTCTCTATCTGAGAACTTCTATGAAGTCGTAATGCTTCTCCTTTAATAAAACCCTTTTAAGATCGAAGGGGTGTGTTTAAGTGAAATGGGTGTACACTCTGCTATCTCCCTTTGATAACAGTTCGCTGGTAAATTTAATTGTTGTATGGAATGTGGTAGTGAGATTAACAAATTCGTTGATTTCAGCTTGGGAAATTTATGGTCCATACTGCATGCAAAGATGTCATCAAAACGTTTCCAGATTAAAGGTTTTAAGGTATACGGTAATACGAGCAACAAAAATCACTCAACTTGTCTCCCAACATTGCTGCGAGACGAGTTACTTGAAAAGCAATGCTGCACGTTTTTCCACTCCAATTCAAACGCACGGGCGGATCTAGAGTAGTTCACTTAGTTTCCGGAAACTACTGAGATTTTTCCCAGAAAAAAGAATTATTGAGATAATAAAAAGAAATAATACAAATGGAACAAGTTAAATCGTATTTTACCTTTATTTGGACGCCATTTTGAATTATTTCCACAGGAAACCCACATGTTCCCAGGCTATTTTTGTAGCCTTTTCAAGTTTTGTTGAGGGAGGGGTCCCACAGGAATTTCTAGCTATCACAACGTGTTAGTTCACAGTTTGGTATCCCTGTGTGAACTACTGCACCGGAAATAAAACACCCCGCCAGTAGTTTCCGAAGTGATTCACAGGAAGTAAAACACCCCACAAGTGATTCACACAGGAAAACCCACAGTCAAACCAAGCACAAATTTACCATTCCAACTTGATCCTGATTGGCTAAAATTGGCGTAAACTAGTCCAGAAACTACCGACAAAAGTATAAAAGGGCCAGCCTACCCTGGTGAGGTTCTCTGTTGTATCAGAGTGCTTCGAACTCGCAACGAAGAAAATTTAATGCATGAGCGAACTTTATTCTTCAATTGTGGAACTGCTGCGATTGAAATTCAACGTAAACAAGGAAATTAGGCAGACATTAAGCTCTAAGTTTACGCTTGAGCTAACAGTTTCCTCGGTAAGCTATAATTTATACGGATAGCTGATGTTTTATATGAGTAGTTTTACTGAAATGTTTATAATTACGCGAACTCTGACCTTCAAACAGTCCGTTGGAATTTGGTTTCTTGCTTCCCCCGCTTCAAAGAACCAACCACAAAATATACTCATAAAGATCTCTAAAATCCTAGAGCGATCTGTAACAGTGAAATATAATTTCGGTAATAGAGATATTCGTATTCTTGATTTTCAGTAATATTGACAAAAGCTAATTTGGCAAAACCCGCTTGAGTGCTTTGAGTTCTCAAGAGTTCTCATGTCAGATTTTGAAAATTGTATTAATGTGTTTATTATAGATGCTAATGCTCAAAATATGCAAAGTGTAAATGGTATCATAGGATTTAATGATATCAAGTTTCGGTCGAGTTGGAAACTACTCGGTCAAAATGCTAGATCCGCCCCTGAATATAATAATCAATTTTCTCAGTTAACAAAGTTTTTTCTCGTGCCTGGTGTCGGCTGGGTGGTTTCGTTGTTTTAGCATACATATCACAGGGGTGAGGGCAGGAGCAGACTCTTCCCATAACTCAACTAATGCGATGAATTAATGAGTATGCAGTGAAGATGTGTTACTATTCGATACAAAGGAGCCAAAACTACGGCTTATTGAATCAGTGTACTCTTATACTTGCTCTACACAATTTGAACTCTGTTCACTCCTTGGGTTTCCTGTGGTAATAGAAGCGCTCACACACTTCTAGTTGATACAAAGGAGCGAAGAATGCGACTTTAGTATTCAATCAGTCTAGAAGTTGTTGCTGCCCTGGTTGCTGCCTTTATTGTGATCATTTCTCTCTCGTAACAAAATCTCTAAAACATGCATGGCCAGTAAAAATGGCGGCGTGTATCGCAGTTATGAAGTAAAGATGAAACTGAAACAATTATAAAAAGATTGTAATTGTAAAACGCTCTAGACAAGTACACTAATTAGTCTAATTATTATATTTGACCGTTAGTACAGCATTTAGTAAAACCTGCTAAGTTTTGTGTTACGCCACAATAAAACTGTAGCACGTCATATTTGAGAATGTTTCAGAGATGATCGAGTTATATTTGATTTTGATTTTTATCATTTTTATTATTTGTTTTGTTTTTGTTTTATTAGAGTTTTACTGAGCTTATTTGTCACAAATCGCCTTACGGTAATAAGGATTTCGTCAAGTTACGCACACTAAAAGTCAAAGTGGACGTTGTCACAGCAAAATGGGATGTGTCTGAGCGCGTAACTCGAGCTTTGTAACTCGGAAATCGTACTCGAAGAAAACCCGACCTCCATCGGTATACCTCGAGTACCAGCCGTTAATCTTTCTCTCACCCCTATGGTCGTTCACTCGCCCAGCGGGTTAATTGAACTATTCCGGTCAACGAATGGGTAGAATAGTATATACAGCCAATCTCATTGACGTTGTCCAGAAAATAGGGCATTTAGACTATTCCAGTTACACGTGTCTCATTAAATATTTATCATTCTAGTGCATTCACAAAGAGTCGGCATCGATTTTCGTTTTCATTAGCCCTGTAAAGCTGTGAATTCCCCGTAAACAAACTATATTTCAAGCTAGAAACGAATATTTAATGAGGCACGTGATAATTGGTATAGACTAAATATCTTTTTGATCTGGACAACGTTATTGAGATTGGATGTATTTAGGGACTTACAATATATTACTATACTGTTTGCTTTTGTTTGCTCTCAAAGAGCTCTTAAAGAAATATTTCAGCAGACTGCTTTCCTTTGCCTTCACTGACCCTTTGCATAATACTGCTAATTATATGTAGATGTACCTCTTGCCTCACTTTGGCGCAGCTAAACAATGACATGGTTAGGTGATTCTTTTGTTTTACTGAACCAAAGTGAGGTGAAGGGTGTATCTGCATATTATTAGTAGCTTTATGCAAAGGGTTTATAACTTCAGTTTTAGTTTTCGTTCAAGCGAAAGTCACCAGTCAATCAGTCAGTTTTTGGGATTCGTTTCATCGCCAACGCTTGTTTTGTGCGATATTTTGTGGAAGACGCGGAATATTTAGATATTTCACTTTCTTTAAGAGCCTACAACTTCCCGGTTCTCATAACAGCCAAAGAGCTTGTAATTAATGTAGCAGTTTATATATCAGTGAGGAAATCGAAATGTATGTTTACTACAAGTGGACTATGATAATGCTTGGATTGTGGACTCAAGCACCGACAGGCTCGACTGCTTCAAAACAACCACAAAACGATGAAGGTAAAAGAATCGCTTACAAATCGTTGTTTTTCGAAAAAGAAGAAAATCGTATTCAGTTCCCAGCACAGTTGACACACAATCTACAAAGCAAGTGCTAGATGAAACATCTTTTTGAATAGGAAGTTTCATCTTTGTACTTAAATTTTGTCGTTCCAATTCACTTTATTCTAGATACGTAGAATAAGTCAAAATGTGACTATCTCCTAGTATTAGTGAAAACTACTTTTAAGAGTAAAGTTATCGAAGTATCGAACGGTGCTGAGAACACCAGTCACGTCACCTGACTTCGTCTCGTAGCGTAATTTTTGTCCTCACAACATTTTGACCAGTCATTATTAGACGTCACTAACTATCACAATACCTTTTTTAATTAACCACAAATCGTATTCCAAAAAAAAACGACCTCGATCGCTATACCTCTAGTTCCAACCGTTAATCTTTCTCTCGCCCTTATTGCCGTTCACTCGCGCATCGGGTGAATTGAACTATTCCGGTCAACGGATGGGTAGAAAAGTCTAAACGTCAATTTTTACTGATCTGCACAACGTTAATGAGATTGGATGTATTTAGGGATTTACAATGTATTACTATTCCGTCTTCCAAGAAATATCGCACAAAATAAGCGTCAGCGATGAAACGAATCTCAAAAATTATGGCTGGTGACTTTCGCTTGAACGAAAACCAAAACTGAAGTCATTTATAGACCCGCTTTGAATAAAGCCATTTAAATATTTCACATTCTTTAAGAGCCTACAAATTTCTAATAACAGCCAAAGAGCTTGCAATTAATGTAGCAGTTTACCAGTAAGAAAATCAAAATGTATTTTTACTACAAGTGGACTATGATAATGCTTGCATTGTGGACTCAAACACCGACAGGCTCGACAGCAGTTCAAAACAACCACGAAACGATACAGGTAAAAGAAACGCTTACTATTGATGGTTTTCGAAAAAGAAGTATTGCTTTGAGAGAAAACTAGATCGTATTCAGTTCCCAGCACAGTTGACGCACAATCTACAAAGCAAGTAGATGAAACATCCTTTTGAATAGGAAGTTTCATCTTCGTACTTTTTGTCGTTCCAAGTCACTGTATATTTATATTTATACATTTATTTATTTATAGTTCAGTATTATTATTATTATTTCATTATATTGGTCTTTATGTTATACACCCTGACTCTGATTAAATTGTTGGAGTTAGAAATACCCTAAATTTTGACCATATATGGTGAAATTTGAAATATTTGTATAGATAATAGCATGATTTGTAGTGATATTTGGTATAAATACCACGAGTGATATTTCAAAATTGATAAACAAAATATGGGACAATTTTGAAATATCACGAGTGGTATTTATGCCAAATATCACGTACAAAACATGCTATTATTTGTTAAAAAAATAAAGTGGGACGACGATGAAATCTTTACCGTTTGAAAGACGATTTTTCGGATTAAAAATCAAAATATTAGTTGAGTATAAAATAGAAATCCGATGTTAAAAAAAATTGGGAAAAAATTATATACCTAAAATTTTGAGTTGAATTGTCTCTAAATGCCGTCCGCCATTAATCAGTCCATCTGGTACTTTGAAAGGAAAAATTGATGGAAAGTGAAAACTGATTATTTTTTTATCAGAAGGTGAATATAGCTGAATAAATTACTACTCTCCGCCAAAAAATGCATTTTAAGCAATTATCACGGAGAAATTTGTGTTTAAAACCCAAGAGAACAATAGCGTTGAGTAACTGACGTCATATGACGTCAGTTACTCAAAATTTAGATGCTAAAATACTTAACAATTTCTATCCGTCTCCTCTAAATAAGAAGAAAATGTTGCTTCATGGTGATAGTTGGAGCCATAATTATCGGTGTGACTAAGTTTCAAGTCATTTTCATTCGTTATAAATTTTTATCCAAGTGCTCCTTTGAATAATGGCGGCCGATAAAAGCAGAGGAAAATAGCTCCTTTTGAGGTTGTTCCTTTTATCGTACGACAAAATCGCTTTGACATCAGATGTTAATATGAATGCTATAAAGATGTCAACAAATATAAAAATAATAAGGGTGCTAATTTCATCGTCGTCCCACTTTAATAATATAACCTAAGAAATTTCTGAAAATTTGATGAAAAACAACCGCGAGGTTGAATCGCTTTACACTCAACTACTTCTAAAAGTGAAAACATAGCTTTCAAGCCTGTCACAGATAAAAGAAAAGCCGCTATAACAATATTCAAGACAAGTAGTAAAAAGAAATCATTCAAAGTCAAAACTACATTGAGAAAGTAAAACCAGTAATTTTGTTTTCAATTTTAATTTGGTCTGAATGACTTCACTGAATCAATCAATGAAAAACACTGAACTCGCGAACAAATTTGTGACTAAAAACGGCATAGTTTGAAAAAAAGATGACAAAAAACGTTCTAGATAAGATAGACAATAAATGCATAACTGTAGAAAAAAAACTTTTTATTACCTTTCATGAACTTTTCCGTCATGTCAATCCTTCAGTTTGAAGCTATTTTCGGACAAACCTTCACTTCACGTGTCGCTTATCATCTTTTCAGCAGAAAAAAGGAAAAAGGAACTCTTCATATCCATCAAAACCCGTTTCCCTTTCATTTTATATTTCATTTTTGAGTTGTCTCCATGATAAATCACTTCCTTTTAGCGGGAGAAAGCTTCCCTATCTGATCTGGCCGCCATTTTCTCTTAGCCCTTTTGACAAAGAAAGAAAGCAGTTGCCATGGAAACTGTAATTTTCACATGTCAAATTACAAAATTAAGCTGAAATACCAGTGCTCCCGGCCAGCCAATCAAATTACACAAATTTCTTAGGTTATATTATTGAAAAAGGAATAACTTTTGAACCAATTATCGGATTTACATGGGGTTTTCGCTGAAATGCATCATTTTGACCAAAGAACATTTTTGGATAGTAAGTAAAATGAATTTCAAAATTCAAAATTTTGGCGCCAAATTTCTACGTCATTTATGAGTTTGTTAAATGTGGACTACCTTCATGACAAGTTTCGTTGCATACAAGACATTATTCTTGGGCATTCTGCAAATTTTTGTTGACCCGAGTGGGAGGAAAGCTAGCATAGCCGTTTTGACCATCGTGTTTATCACAACGATTTTCCTGTCAGTAGATAAACTGAGTTCAAGGTTTTGTTTTTTATCAGTTTCAGTGTAATTGGTGTTACCATGGCAACGATATAAAACTACGGCTGAAATCAGTTTTTCTGAAATATCTCTTGATTTATAAGAGTTCTCGGCACCCAAATACTATGTAACAAAGTACATACCAAGGTAAAATAGATAACATAGAATTAAAACTCTTTGATTGAAGTGATTTGGAATAAAGGACCGGAAATTGGCAAATTTGCATTATTTATGTTTTTTGCGAATTATTCGAAAGCGGCTTGATAAAATTTTTTGAATTTATCCTTAACTTGTTTGTTTTAGTTTGTAGTTTATTGTCCATATAGTCCCTTGTCTAGAGCTGCTCGAGTTCAAAATATGTTTTAGAAAACTTGATTTCAGCCATCTTTGTTTACCGTCGCTATGGCAACACAAATCGAAGTAAAATAGACAAAAATATAAACTTTGACTTAAGTCCAATAACTAGTGTAAAAACCGTTTAGATTGGTCAAGAGTAAGTTGCTCAATTCGTGGAGTGAAAAACAGAAGCGCGGTCAATAAAAAACTATATCGAAACACCTTAACAGTTTAGTTATTATTTATTATTCTAACAGATGCACAGAAGACGTCAAAATGTGGTGAGAACAACAGTCACGTCACCCGACTTCGTCTCGTAGCGCAGTTTTTGTCCTCACAGTATTTTGACCTGTCATTATTCGACGTCAACTATCGTTTTTGATTAACCAAAAATTGCGCGGGTTGCGCTTCAATCTAAAAATTTATAAAGCTTGATCTTTCCTTTCATAAAACATAGCCTGCGTAGCGGCTCTTTGGGGGAAGAGGAAGGGGAGGGGAGGGGAGGGGGAAGGAGGGAAAGGGGAAGGGGAGGGGGACTGGGGAGGAGAGGAAGGAAAGGAGAGCCTGCAGCCAAACCCCTGGTTTTTCCGTTACTCGCGGGCACCAGCGCCCGCGTATTTCTATTGGTCGAAATCGATAGCGTTGAAAGGTTGATATGTTTGATGGACAGTCAGAGTTCAAGATAGCGGAGTTGACGGCGGAGGAGAATATGAAGCTTTTAAATTTCGATCTTAAACAAGAACAAGAACATGCTGTGAAGTCTCTCTTGGCTGGCAAAGACGTCCTTGTGATTTTACCTACAGGTTTCGGAAAAAGCAGGATTTATCAAGCCTTCGCACAGATTAGGGAAAGTGCTGTTGTCGTGGTCATTGCTCCTTTGACGAGCATCATTAATGACCAAATTTCGCATCTGAATAATTTGGGGATATCTAGTGTCGAACGTTCTGCTTTAAAAGCTGATGAAATCAAGGATTGTAAATTTCAAATCCTCTATAGCTCTGCTGAGAGAAGAACACCAGTGAACTTCACAAGCGACAGTATCGTGCATTGTTGTTGACGAGACTCACACCGTTGAAACGTGGTCAGGCAAAAGGTAGCGAACTGTAATCTTTTACTATAGCTTAAATAACTTAAGTTTACTCGGTTAACTTACATATAAATCTACGTTAAAAACTTATGTTTTCTATGTGTATTTTATCCGTAGGTCGAGAGGTCAACCCTTTGCATTCCTTTCTCTCAGACGGCTTGAAAAGATTCTCCGAAGAACTTCTTGAAATCCTTAAATTTAGTTTGCAAATTCGACAAAAATCGTTTACACTCTCAGATCTTGGTTTTGGTCCTCTAGCTGCAGGCTTTTAGGGGTTGAAAGCATTAATAAACTAAAGCATTACACAAATAACCATAAAAATGTCATAAAACCGTCTAATCAATTATGAATTTGTTTTGGTTCGGCAAAGGTGCCAGAACTACACGTGAGTTTGACAAGTAGTAGCTCATCTTTCACTTCCGGTCATTTCTGATTGGTCAAGGAAATTTGATCCCTCGAGTGGGCAGTAACGGAAAAACCAGGGGTTTGGCTGCAGGCTCTCCTTTCCCTCCTCTCCTCCCCAGTCCCCCTCCCCTTCCCCTTTCCCTCCTTCCCCCTCCCCTCCCCTCCCCTTCCTCTTCCCCCAAAGAGCCGCTACGCAGGCTAATAAAACAAGCCATATGTATTTCTATAGATAATTAATCATACGATTTCGAGTTGAATTTGGAATTTATTCTTAAGAATGTGTTTTTAAAAGATTATCAAAATTACACGAGCCCGTAGTGCAAGGTGATTACCTTTTAATAATATAATATACTGACATGAAAAAAGTCTAGAAAATAAACGGCGTTTTTTTAAAGTGGGACGACGATGAAATTACACCCTTATTATTTTTATATTTGTTGACATCCTTATAGCATTCATATTAACATGTCAAAGCGATTTTGTCGTACGATAAAAAGAACAACCTCAAAAGGAGCTATTTTCCTCTGCTTTTATCGGCCGCCATTATTCAAAGGAGCACTTGGATGAAAATTTATAACAAATGAAAATGACTTGAAACTCAGTCACACTGATAATTATGGCTCCAACTATCAACATGAACTCAACATTTTCTTCTTATTTAGAGGAGACGGATAGAAATTGTTAAGTATTTTAGCATCTAAATTTTGAGTAACTGACGTCATAAGACGTCAGTTACTCAACGCTATTGTTCTCTTAGGTTTTAAACACAAATTTCTCCGTGATAATGTGCTTAAAATGCATTTTTTTGGCGGAGAGTAGTAAGTTATTCAGCTATATTCACCTTCTGATAAAAAAAATAATCAGTTTTTACTTTTCATCAATTTTTCCTTTCAAAGTACCAGATGGATTAATGGCGGACGGCATTTAGAGACAATTCAACTCAAAATTTTAGGTATATAATTTTTTCCCAATTTTTTTTAACATCGGATTTCTATTTTACTCAACTAATAGTTTGATTTTTAATCCGAAAAATCGTCTTTCAAACGGTCAAGATTTCATCGTCGTTCCACTTTTAAGGAAAAACGAGTAAATAACGTCAGTTGCGCAAGCAAATCATTTAATTTTTTTCTTTTCATTAAATGACAACCGTATCCTCAAAGTTTTTGCCATTTTTTCAAACATACGTGTTCTTTAATGGCTGCAAAAATCCTGCTTAATGTTTACAATAGCAGAATAATGAAAAATTTGATCTTAATATGCTGTTTTGGAGCTTTAAATTCTAATGTAATGTGCACTGTATTGCGGCTTTTCTGCACCGCGTTACACTTGAACTGCACTGTTCTCGACCAATCAGAATCGAGTAATTTTTTCTCATGTATATTGTTATTACCTTTCAACAATCTTTTCTTTACTTTCATTTTTCATCACAGTTCAACGTGTGTACGTATCCCAAACCAGAGGAAGTGACAGCCAGTCGTGTGGCTCAGAATCCAACCCTTGTAAAACCATCGTTATGGGTGTATGGAGGGTACAACACAAAGGTCATGTCTACGTTGATGGAACTGGATCAGATACAGCTCCATACACTTGTGATTCATCTGCTTTGGAGTTGGCAGGAATTTATTCCAACAAGAGTATGGCTATTGTTGGTTTCCATGCAATACCACACGTTAAATGCCAGGAAGGGTCTGATATAGTTTTTTATCCGTCCCTGCTCCATCAAAACAACACAAACGTGAAATTAACTAACTTTCAATTTCAAAACACTTCTGTGTATGCTGAAGACGTGAACCTTTCTATCGATAAGTGTACATTTATTGGTGCATTTCAAGCTGTAAGTCTATTCCAAAAGACAAAAGCCATTATCTTTTCGTTTAATAACTCACTATGCGTGAATGTAAGTTCCTGTATAGCAATGAGGATAACCCAAAGAGTAACACCATTAAACAGTTTATCCATCTCTGTGTCAAACAGTGAAGTCAAAACTTCTTGGGGAACCCAATACGCACCATCCGGGATCGGTGTAACATCAACAGGTGAATACGATCCTGGGTCAATATTATGTCATATTACTCTCAAAAATATAAACTTTACACGTAACGTCCTTGGGCCGAATGGTTTGATAGGAATTAATTTGACGAAAGGATTTACATCGTTGCACCTTGAGAATGTTGTGTTCTTAGAAAGCAAAACTCCAGTTCCAGTGAATACCATGATCTCTGTCTTCAGTTACAAACATGATATGATTCTTAACAACACAAAGTTTCTTCAGAATTACCAGAGTTGGTGTGGAGCTATACAAGTAGAAACTGAACACAAAGGCAGTCTGTACATTATACACAGTCTTTTTGAAAAGTTCCAAACTAAATCTAAAAACGTAAATATCATACCCACGATGTTATCTTGGAGTTGTACATATGATGACAGTGAGGTGTACATAGAACATGCTATTTTTAGAGACAACTTTCTGAATGGTCCCTTATTTGCATGGTGCATCTTGCTAGACCTTGGACGAATTGCAACGGTAACAATTTTAGATGTGATACTGAAGAACAACTCACTCGTGACCCCGAAGATGGGAAACGCCATCAAGTTGTACGCGTCGATATTACGACAGTTAACAATTAAAAACACTGAGTTTGATTCCGTGAACCTCACAAATATTTATGGTGGTGGGTGTCTGCTGGTGTTGGCACCTCAAATTTTAAATGTCCTTCTTCGTAATGTTACATTTAAACATTGCTACAGTCAGAGTAATGTTTTTAGTGCAGCTCTGAGTATTACCTCATTGCAACAAGCATTCGAACATTTCAATATAACAATTGAGTCTTGTGTGTTTTTGGACAATAAAGCTCCACAGGGAGAAGCGGGAGCAATTTACTTCCTACACGCGTCCAAAGATTCCGTCAAAGAACCTGGGTGTTTTAAACCGGGGCAGAAAAGCCCGTTTCTCAGGCAAGGGTGGAATTACACTTATTTCGTGACAATAAAGAACACAGTATTTGCTAATAACACTGCTATGACAGGAGGGGCATTGACCTTAACGAAGGGAAGCTATACTTTACAGAATTGTTCCTTCATCGACAATTTTGCAAAAATCCGAGGAGGACATATCTACATACCTGGAACAGATTCCACCAGTCTAAAAATACTCGACTCATTATTTCAACAGAAGCATTCTTCAATGAAGATACGGCTCCCAAAAAAGAATACGACTTTTGAAATTATATCGTTTATCGATTCCGAAAGTGCAGGTCCAATAATAATATTCAATTCAAGATTGGAATTCGAGGCACTGTCAGGGTTGTCAAAAAGCTTAGTAGCCGTATCTAGGGCCAATTATGTGAATTTTGGTAAAAATAACCAAACAATTTTGACTTGTCCAGCTGGTAGCGAATTAGAAATACACCATTTAGAAGCCCAAATCGGGAAAGGAATATTTTATGACTGCGATATTGTAGTAAATGTCATGCAGCTTTCTTGTAAACCGTGTGGGATTGGATTCTACAGTATACAACATGGCCAGAGCCTTGGAGCAAATATGGACAGCGGTTTCAAGTGCTTGCCATGCCCATTTGGAGCTGATTGTTTAGGTAATATATCAGCAAGACAAAACTTTTGGGGATACAAAGTTCAAGACAATCCACCAGCACTTAAATTTACTCTTTGCCCATTGGGATACTGCAAACAGCCCGACAAACACGATTTTGTTGATTACAACAGTTGTCAAGGCAACAGGACTGGACCACTCTGCGGTGAGTGTCAAGAAAATTACTCTGAAACTCTCCTTTCATCGTCGTGCGTTGATCGAGACGAATGCCAAGACACGTGGTTCTGGGGCGTGGTCGTTGTCATGGTGATGCTAATTGCTTTGTTCTTCATCTATAAGCCAAGGCTTGAGCGCATGCTCAAGAGTCGCATCCTGTGGTTCAGAAGCAACACAAGACACGACGATGAACAAGACCAATCCAAGGACAAACATAGTAGTGGCTATTTAAAAATCGTTTCCTACTTTTATCAAGTGGTTAATATTCTCTTGATTACCGCTTCGTACAGCAGTATTGTTGAAAAGTACCTCATGCAACCTATGATGGGACTTTTTAACTTTGAAATCCGCATTTCCTTACGTGGTTTCTTATGTCCTTTCGTTGGGCTTACTGTGGTAACTAAGCAACTGTTCCATGCATGTCCAGTATTTGGTGTTCTCTTGACAATTGCTCTCTTCTACAGCTGTCATTATCTACTAAACAAGTGTAGATCAAAATCCCCTCCATCACTTGGACCTTATCTTGGTGCTGTCTTGGAGACGCTGTTGCTAGGATACGCCGTGCTTGCCAAAACAGCCCTCAAACTCTTGCATTGTACGTCACTTGGCGAAGAGAAGCGGTTGTTCATTGCTGGTAACGTGTTGTGTTACCAATGGTGGCAGTATGTGCTGATGGTGTTTGTGGTCGTATCAGTTGCTCCTTTCATCGTTACCTTAGCGCTGGGATCCAAATGGCTTTATAAAGGCTCAATTTCAATCAAGGAGTTCTTCGTTGCTTGTGCTCTTCCCTTACCCTATCTGATGTACAAATTCATGTGCTTTTTGTGTGGACGTAAAGAACAAAGGCCAGAAGCTCCTGAGTGGAAATCGTCAGTCACTGCCGTCCTGTACGGTCCGTTTCGTGAACCGCAAGACAATACTACTGGCGCTATCTACTGGGAAAGTATTCTGATATTCAGACGTCTGGTTCTCATCATAATTTCCACCCTCGTCACTGATCCACTTTCAAAGGAATGTTTACTAACTATTTCCTGTGTCTTTATCCTGGTCCATCACGTCATCGTGCGTCCATTCCGTAGCCAAGCAAGCAACATCGCTGAGATGGTTTCTTTGATTGCATTAGTTGTCATAGCAACAATAAATACCTTCAACGCCTGTTTTCTTTCCACTGGTCAAGTTCCACAAGGTCCACTCAAGTCAACCATAGACCTTTTAAACTGGATTCAAGTCATAATTTTATCCATGCTTCCATTACTTTGTAGCATTGTTGTAGCCGTGGTCATGGTTTCTCAGCTTGTTCGACTTGTTGCCAAAGCCTGGAGTTTCGTCACGCGTTCTTGTTTCAAGTCACGCGATGAGATCAGACATTTACTAGACACCAGTTCTTTGGAAAACTGAGCTCCCAACAAATGAACATAGCTGTTGTGGCAGCAGACTGAACTGTAGTGATTATTCTTCACGATGAAGATCACTGATTTCGTATATGGAGATTGCTCAGAAGTATGACAAGACCTGAACAAGACTATTACTTATTTATATTCTGAAGTAAGGGAAAAAAACATGCATAAAAACATCGAAGATACTCTCACACTTTTCAAAATGTATCCCTCAATTGTATCGGTACCCGGGATCTCCACCAAATCATGCGAGGCTCGCTCACTAACTGTGTTGGTATATAGTATGGGATTTTTATTAGACCATCCAGCACTTATTTTACAGTTTGTAGTCATGATGTAGAGATAAATCCTGATAAACTAGAAAGTACTCTTCATTCCTACACTTCGTACTGCGCAAAGCGTAACTATTAATTAGTACACGATATGTGGAGTGTGACTGTGCCTTGTGCCTGGTGGACAGCACAACAAGCAGTTTATTAAATACCTTGATAGTAATATTACATTTATTATTAATTGATTGATTCTAAGGCAATTTGTATAAATATATGAGATAATTGTAAAGTATTTGAAAGAAAAATATATATGTATCCTAACAAGAAATTACATTGTATATTACGCTGCCCGCTACGAAAAACCAGCAGGATAAAACCTCGTGGGAAAAAATCCTCTGGAAACGTAGTCCTCGACCGAATGCAACGCATAGTTCCGAGGGCTAGAACCACAAATTCTAATAAATTTTTAAATGACTAAAGTTCCATTCAAAGCAAATTATTATAAATAGAAAAATGACTAAAGATTTGGTCTAAACAATTCATAAGAAATTCGGTGACTCAAGTTTGGTCACTATCTTTGTGTAGGCTGTCCAACAAGCGAGAGAAAGTTCTTAACAATTAACTCGACTTCTTAAATACTAATGTATAGAGGATATTACATGGCCGCGCGGAGATACTAATTTTATCTTCGAGTGTTCAATTGATATCTCACGAGTGAGCGCAGCGAACTAGTGAGAGATATTCAACACGAGAAGATAAAATTCGTATCTCCAAGCGACCATGTAATGTTCTGTTTATTTTATAAATATCAATGAAATATCCAGGATCAGGGAAGAATTTTAAGGCCATTTGTGATTGGTTGATACAAGGGTAGTCATGGCAACGGTGATATCTTCACATGTGAAGGATAAAAATGATATCTTCACTGTGTACGAAGTTTTAGAAACAGGAGAAATCCTGGTATTTCCATGATATCTATATAATAAATTAGCATATTAAATGATGCGTTAACTGAGGATAATAGAATTTTCATGAGAAAATACATAATAAACTCAGAACCGTAATGAAAACGCTTTCCAACTGCACGTTGTTACGTTGGAAAGCATCATATATTTGTAGTGAAAATTAGTATAAAACAACTGAATAACAACTAAACCGGTTTTGAATGGGTTTTTCAAAAATGTATTAAATATTCAGAATTTTAAGACTAAAAACAACATTCTAGGATGACCTTGATACGCTTGAAATGCCTCAATTTTTATTCTAGCTTATACCAACCTACGAAGGTTTCCACTGACCAACTTAGATACCATCTAATGCAAAGTCTTCAAAGTAGGATAACACATTTCAGTCTTTGCCAGCTGAAAATATTGTCATTCTGTCGTAAAAGAAGTTAAGGTGAAGTTCTATTGATAACAGAATGGTTTAGTCTTCTGCACTAGTTAAATCACTAGCTAACTACTAGCTTTCTCTAACTTTTTACAAGTACTAAAGCCGTTGATTCACACTGCAATTTTTCCACGCTGACAAAGCAGTTTTAAATTTTGTTTCAGAGAGAAAAATTACAGCGCCTTTAATCACCGATCTGCAGCATTCAATACAACCAGGTGAACGGTGAGCACGGCGCGCAAAGCATTATTGGACAAAATGACCGGCCCTTGATGAACAAGCAAACTTTCAGAAAAATTATTTCTGAAAGCTTTTAATCAAATAATTTAGCAAAAGAATTTTAAAGAAGTCTCCTTTGAATTTTTGACTGTTCCTGTGAAAATTTTCTGCGAAAATATTCCACTCCTAAAGTTAATGAGGGAATGTATGTTTATGCATTTAAGAAAGATTTATAATGGTAATTAAACTGAGTGGAGTGCAGTTTGGGACGAAATCATACGAGTGATTACAAAACTGCACGACCGCGTAGCGGGAGTTTGATAATCACGAGTATGATTTCTGGCCCAAAATTGCACGACACGAAGTTAAATTACCACTTAATTATATCCATTTTGAAATCTCAACTTTATAAAAGACACTGATAATGAAAGACATTGTTTTGTGATTGGTTGGAAAAAAAGATGCGATTAATGAAGCAAAAGGATGCAATTTAGGAATTTATCGCACACTTTTTAACCAATCAGATTGCAGAAATCACCAGTGATTTCAAAATGGATATAATTAAGCCTAAAATAAGCAAATAAACGGTATCGTCATTTTAACGCTCAATGTTTTGGCTGCTATCTTTCTTATTAAAATGTAAGCACATTTCATCGCTATTATCTTTGTTACGAAACTTATTTTGACTCGAAATCTTGCCTTTTCTATTTGAGGACAATACTCGAATTTTATTTTAGGCTCTAGAAAAGCATTTAAAATTTTTGATGAGCGTATAAATGCAATCAAACAATACGTGATTTTGAGAGTTGACTGAGACGAGCGTGTTGATAGTGCGAGTCTCCCAAAGGAAATCGGTTTACAAACAGAATATCGTACTTTACAGCACTGTAAATAAGGGCTATGAGTTTTTTCAACATGGAAGTATACTTGAGGGTTTTGGCGAGTCTACACCTGCATGAATTTGCTAATAAACTTTTTTATCATATAATTATTTATAAAATACCTACATTTCTTAAGTTCGAAAACTTGTTCTTTTCACTAGTGAAAATAACATGTTCTTTTCACTAGTGAAAAGATCGTTACCATGGTTAATTGAGCGCATTTACTCTAAAGATAGTTTGTTGTCTCTTGATTTGATAATTATATGATAAATAGAATATTACATGTTCGCTTGGAGATACGAATTTTATCTTCTCGTGTGAATATCTCTCACTCGTTCGCTGCGCTCACTCGTGAGAGATATTTTCAACACTCGAAGATATTCGTAGTCTCCGCGCGCCCATGTAATATCCTCTATATATTTGCCAACTGAACGGAATAATTCAAGTACAGTACACATTGCCGCATCAAAAGTTTATTATAAAAACTTATAAACATTTGTATAGCAATTACTTACACGTTAGACTCAGGAAGAAGACTAAATTTACAGTTGTTCACCACATATCTTGATGCAAAACAATTTACTATAAACTCCAGTTGCAAAATGGCGGATTCACATACTCGTCGACCGTGAAGTAAGTAGCCTGGGGACGAGGGCCGGTCGCAAAAATGCTGAACGCGCTCTGATTGGTTGAAATTAAAATCTCCGTTCACCTGGAAGGCATGCAATCATCAAACATTTCTAAAGAAATCGTTGTAGACTGATTCCGTAAATCGGTTTGTTCGCTGCTTTGGTTTTCCTGTGGTCGTCGCTCACTTTTTGAAGCGACCTATCTAACTAATCGATACAATGGAGTGAAAACTACGACTTATTGAATCAGTCTACTTTTATACTTGCTCTACACAATTTGAACTCTGCTCACTCTTTGGGTTTCCTGTGGTAATATAATCCGCTCACACACCTAGTTGATACAAAGGAGCGAAGAATACGACTTTAGTATTGAATCAGTTTAGAAGTTGTTGCTGCCCTGGTAATTGCTGCCTTTATTGCGATGATTTAATTCTCTCTCGTAACAAAATCTGTAAAACATGCATGGCCAGTAAAAATGGCGGAGTGTATCGCAGGCATGAAGTAAAGATGAAACTGAAACAATTATAAAAAGATTGGAATTGTAAAACGCTCTAGGCAAGTACACTAATTAGTCTAATTAAGATATGGTTATATTTGACCGTTAGTACAGCATTTAGCAAAACCTGCTAAGTTTTGTGTTCTGCCACAATAAAACTGTAGCACGTCATATTTGAGGATGTTTCAGAGATGATCGAGTTATATTTGATTTATATTTTTATTATTTTTTTATTATTTGTTTTGTTTTTGTTTTTATTTTATTAGAGTTTTACTGAAAAAAAATGTTTATGTGGGCATAAAGTTTAAATGTAAATGAAAGGACGAGAAGAAATATTGTTGACATGTTTTTTGTGTTTTGTGTTGCGGTCGAAATATTAAAACACAAAAAACATGTCAAAAATATTTCTTCTCGTCCTTTCATTTATAGTTTTACTGAACTTATTTGTCAGAAATTGCCTTACGGTAATAAGGATTTCGTCAAGTTACGCACAGAATTCAAAGTGATGTGGACGTTGTCACAGCGCGCAAAATGGGCGTGTCTGAGCGCGTAACTCAAGCTCTGTAACTCGGAAATCGTACTCGAAGAAAACCCGACCTCCATCGGTATACCTCCAGTTCCAACCGTTAATCTTTCTCTCGCCCCTATGGTCGTTCACTCGGCGGGTTAATTGAACTATTCCGGTCAATGGATGGGTAGAATAGTACATACTGCCAATCGCATTAACGTTGTCCAGAGAATAAGACATTTAGACTATTCCAGTTACACGTGTCTCATTAAATATTCATCATTCTAGTGCATTCACAAAGAGTCGGCATCGATTTTTCGTTTTCATTAGCCCTGTAAAGCTGTGAATTCCCCGTGAACAAACTATATTTCAAGCTAGAAACGAATATTTAATGAGGCACGTGATAATTGGTATAGACTAAATATCTTTTTGATCTGGACAACGTTATTGAGATTGGATGTATTTAGGGATTTACAATATATTACTATTCCGTCTTCCACAAAATATCGCACAAAACAAGCGTCGGCGATAAAACGAATCCCAAAAATCATGTCTGGTGACTTTCGCTTGGACGAAAACCAAAACTGAAGTTATAGACCCTTTGCATAAAGCTACTGATGTATGCAGATACACCCTTCGCCTCACTTTGGCTAAGTAAAGCAAAAGAATCACCTAATTAACCATGTCATTGTTTAGCTGCGCCAAAGTGAGGCAAGAGGTACATCTGCATATGATTAGCAGTATTATGCAAAGGGTCAGTGAAGGCAAAGGAAAGCAGCCTGCTGAAATATTTCAGTTTCTTGAAGAGCTCTTTGAGAGCAAACAAAAGCAAACAGTATATTTAGATATTTCACTTTCTTTAAGAGCCTATAACTTCCTCATAACAGCCAAAGAGCTTGCAATTAATGTAGCAGTTTACCAGTAAGAAAATCAAAATGTATTTTTACTACAAGTGGACTATGATAATGCTTTTATTGTGGACTCAAACACCGACAGGTTCGACAGCTTCAAAACAACCACGAAACGATGAAGGTAAAAGAATCGCTTTCTATTGATGTTTTTCGAAAAAGAAGTATTGCTTTGAAAGAAAATCGTATTCAGTTCCCAGCACAGTTGACCCGCCCACAATCTACCAAGCAGTTAGATGAAATATTTTTAATAGAAAGTTTCATCTTCGTACCAATTCACTGTGTAATAGATACGTAGAAGACGTCAAAATGCGGTGAGAACAACAGTCACGTCACCTGACTTCGTCTCGTAGCGTAATTTTTGTCCTCATAACATTTTGACCTGTCATCATTCGACGTCAACTATTATATCTTTATTGATTAACCAAAAATTGCGTAGGTTGCGCTTCAATCTAAAAATTTATAAAGCATTCATTTCGGTCTTGGCATGACGCTTGTTGCTTTGAACTGCATGCGACAACATTTTTTGAAATATGTGTAACTATATAAAACAAGCCATTTTTATTTCTATAGATAATTAATTCGAGTTCAATTTGGAATTTATTCTTAAGAGTGTGTTTTTCAAACTCGGATTATCAAAATTACACCAGCCCGTAGGGCAAGGAGTTACCTTTTGATAATATACATGAAAAAACTCCAGAAAATAAACGGTGTTTTTAAGGACAAACGAATAAATAACGTCAGTAGCGCCCGGAAATCATTTAAAAATTTTCTTTTGTTTAAATAAAAACCATATCCTCAAAGTTTTTGCCGTTTTATTAAACATTTTTAATGGCTGAAAAATTCCGTATATAGAAAGCTTGTTAATGTTTAAAATAGCAGAGTAATTAAGGAAAAAAAATTATCTCAATGTTACTTTTGAAGCTATAAATTCAAATGTATATAATTTGCACTATAATGCGCTTTTTCTGCACTGCGTTACACTTCAACTGCACTGTTGTCGACCAATCAGAATCGAGTAATTTTTTCTCGTGTATATATTATTATGACCTTTACTTTTTCATCACAGTTCAACGTGTGTACGTATCCCAAAGCAGAGGAAGTGACAGCCAGTTATGTGGTTCAGAATCCAACCCTTGTAAAACCATCGTTATGGGTGTATGGAGGGTACAACACAAAGGTCATGTCTATGTTGATGGTACTGGATCAGATACCACTCCATACATTTGCAAGTCATCTGCTTTGGAGTTGGCAGGAATTTATTCCAACAAGAGTATGGTTATTGTTGGTTTCCAGGCAATACCACACGTTAAATGCCAGGAAGAGTATGATATAAGATTTTTTCCGTCCCTAGTCCATCAAAACAACACAAATGTGAAGTTAACTAACTTACAATTTCTACACACTTGTGTGTGTGCTGAAGACGTGAACCTTTCTATCGATAAGTGTACATTTATTGGTGCATTTCAAGCTGTAAGTCTATTCCAAAAGACAAAATCCATTCACTTTTCGTTTAATAATTCACTATGCGTGAATGTAAGTTCCTGTATAGGAATGAGGATAACTCAAAGAGTAACACCACTATGCAGTATATCCATCTCTGTGTCGAACAGCGAAGTCAAAACATCTTGGGGAACCCAACACATGATACCATCCGGGATCGGTGTCGCATCAACAGGAGGATACGATCCAGAGTCAATATTATGCCATATTACCCTCAAAAATGTTAACTTCACACGTAACAGCCTCGGGCGATATGCAGGTTTGATAGGAATTGATTTAAAGGAAGCACTTACATCGTTGCATTTTGAGAATGTTGTGTTCTTAGAAAACAAAACTCCAGTTCCAGTGGCTAGCATGATCTCTGTCTACAGTTACAAAAATGATATAATTCTTAACAACACAAAGTTTCTTCAGAATTACCAGAGTAAGTGTGGAGCTATAGCGGTACTTACTAAACACAAAGGCAGCCTGTACATTGTAAACAGTCTTTTTGAAAAGTTTCAAACTAAATTTATAAATAGGACCGATGAGCTACCAGTAGCAGTTATATTCTGGATTTCAGGTCATGACAGTGAGGTGCACATAGAACATACTGTTTTTAGAGACAACTTTGTGAATGATTCCAATGCGTGGTGCATCACGCTATACACCAGTAATGGAACTGCATCGGTAACAATTTTAGATGTGATATTGAAGAACAACTCACTCGTAACCCCGCAATTGGGAGGTGCTATCTGGCTGTCCACGTTCATATTACGACAACTAACAATTAAAAACACCAAGTTTGATTCCCAAAGTGTCACAAATGTTCATAGTGGTGGGTGCCTGGCGGTGGTGGCAAATCAGATTTTAAATGTCCTTCTTCATAATATCACATTTAAACACTGCTATAGTCTCAGTAACATTTTAAGTGGTGCTCTAAGCATTGCCTCAGTGCAAGGTGGCAATATAAAAATTGAGTCTTGTGTGTTTTTTGGCAATAAAGCTCCCAAAGGGCGAGCAGGAGCAATTTTCTTCCTACTCACGTCCAAAGATTCAGTTAAAGAACCTGGGTGTATTAAACCGGGGCAGAAAAGTCCACTTCCCAGGGAAGTGTGGAATTACAGTACTTTCGTGACAATAAAAAACACAATATTTGCCAATAACACTGCTCTGTCAGGAGGGGCGTTGTCCCTATGGAATGGCAGCTATACTATAAAAAATTGTTCCTTCATCGACAATTTTGCAAAAATCCGAGGAGGACATATCTACATTTCTCAAACACATTCCACTAGTCTGAAAATACTGGACTCGTTGTTTCAGCAGAAGCATTCTTCAATGAAGATACAGCTCCCAAAAAACACTATGACTTTTGACATTATATCGTTTATCGATTCCCAAAGTGGAGGTCCATTAATAATATTCAATTCAAGATTGGAATTCAAGGAACCCTCAGGGTTGTCAAAAAGCTTAGTAACCGTATCTAAGGCTAATTATGTTAATTTTGGTAAAAATAACCAAACAATTTTGACTTGTCCAGCTGGTAGCGAACTAGATGTTCACCATTTAAAAGGCCAAATAGGGAAAGGAATAACAATATCATTACATGACTGCATTATTGCATTAAATGTCATGCAGCTTTCTTGTAAACCGTGTGGGATTGGGTCCTACAGTATACAACATGGCCAGAGCCTTGGAGCAAGTATGGACAGCGGTTTTAAGTGTTTGCCATGCCCATTTGGAGCCGATTGTTTAGGTAAAATATCAGCAAGACAAAACTTTTGGGGATACAAAGTTCAAGACAATCCACCAGCACTTAAATTTATTCTTTGTCCATTGGGATACTGTAAACAGCCCAACAAACACGATTTTGTTGATTACAACAGTTGTAATGGCCACAGGACTGGACCAATCTGCGGTGAGTGTCAAGAAAATTACTCTGAAACTCTCCTTTCGACATCTTGCCTTCCTCGAGACGAATGCCAAGAACTGACGTGGTTTTGGGGCGTGATCGCTGTCATGGTGATGTTGATTGCTTTGTTCTTCATTTATAAGCCAAGGCTTGAGCGCATGCTCAAGAGTCGCATCCTGTGGTTCAGAAGCAACGCAAGACACGACGATGAACAAGACCAATCCGAGGACAAACATAGTAGTCACTGTGGCTATTTAAAAATAGTTTCCTACTTTTATCAAGTGGTTAATATTCTTTTAATTACCACTTCGTACGACAGCATTGCTGAGAGCTACCTCATGCAACCTATGATGGGACTTTTTAACTTTGAAATCCGCATTTCCTTACGTGGTTTCTTATGTCCTTTCGTTGGGCTTACTGTGGTAACTAAGCAACTGGTCCATGCATGTCCAGTATTTGGTGCTCTCTTGACAATTGCTCTCTTCTACAGCTGTCATTATCTACTAAACAAGTGTAGATCAAAATCTCCTCCGATACTTGGACCTTATCTTGGTGCTGTCTTGGAGACGCTGTTGCTAGGATACGCCGTGCTTGCCAACACAGCTCTCAAACTCTTGCGTTGTACGTCACTTGGTGAAGAGAAGCGGTTGTTCATTGCTGGTAACGTGTTGTGTTACCAATGGTGGCAGTATGTGCTGATGGTGTTTGTGGTCGTATCAGTTGTTCCTTTCATCGTTACCTTAGCGCTGGGATCCAAATGGCTTTATAAAGGCTCAATTTCTATCAAGGAATTCTTCGTTGCTTGTGCTCTTCCCTTACCCTATCTGATGTACAAATTCATGTGCTTTTTGTGTGGACGTAAAGAACAAAGGCCAGAAGCTCCTGAATGGAAATTGTCAGTCAGTGCCGTCCTGTACGGTCCGTTTCGTGAACCGCAAGACAATACTACTGGCGCTATCTACTGGGAAAGTATTCTGATATTCAGACGTCTGCTTCTCATTGGAATTTCCACTTTTGTCACTGATCCACTTTCAAAGGAGCTTTTATTAACTCTTTCTTGTGTTTTAATCCTCTTTCATCACGTCCTTGTACGTCCATTCCGTAGCCAAGCAAGTAATATCGCTGAGATGGTTTCTTTGATTGCCTTAATTGTCATAGCAACAATAAATACCTTCAACGCTAGTTTTCTTTCCACTGGTCAAGTTCCACAAGGTCCACTCAAGTCAACCGTAGACGCCTTAAACTGGATTCAAGTCATAATTTTATCCGTGCTTCCAGTACTTTGTTGCATTGTTGTAGCCGTGGTCATCGTTTCTCAGCTTGTTCGCCTTGTTGCCAAAGCCTGGAGTTTCGTCACGCGTTCTTGTTTCAAGTCACGCGGCGAGATCCTACATTTACCAGACACCAGTTCTTTGGAATACTGAGCTCCAAAAACATGAACATAGCGGTTGTGGTAGCCGAAACTGAACTTTATTTTATTCTTCAAGATGAAGAGCACTGATTATTACTTATCTAAGAGCACTATCTATTACTTATTTTTACTTTATATCTCAATGGCGGGTCGGTATATTTTCCCTAGGGATGGAATCCTGTATAAAAACATCGAAGATGTTCCGGAATCTTTCCAGCAGACCTTTCCCCAAAATAACGGCCAATAATTTTTTCAACCTTAGACGTAATGATCCCTGAAATACAACAGAGTATGTGTCACTTAGTAATTGTGCAAAAATTTAGAAAGTTAGTTTTAATGAAAATCCGCAGAGATATGAATTTTTGACATTTCAGTTATTTTACAGACAAATGTATGTCTGGGGGTATAGCGTATAAAGTCATATATTTTCTGTAAAGTCTGAATGAATGAATGCTTTATTGAATGCTTTATTGAGAAATACCTTGCAGCCAGAAGGCTGAATTGCGTATTAAATACATTGATTGATAAAATCTAAAATTTGGAATTATTTACAATATAAAAATATGGAATTGACTAGAATGTATTCATGTTAAGGCTTGAAGATAGAATAAAAGTGTTCTTAGCTCTATTTGTCTTTACATTAGGCACATCAAAAGTTCTTGAATGTCTTAGGCCCAGTTCAGACGTCAAACTTTTGCCGCGTCGAATCTAATAACATCATAGTCCAGTCCTAGACTCTCTTTCTTGCCGCTCCAATACTCGCGGAGAAAGAGAGTCCAGTATAACTTGCATGCGCATGTGCAAAATGAGCCAATCAATGGATTAATTAGTATTTTGCGAGCTTGCAATATGCAAATGTCAGTGTTTGGTAGCAGTGGTAGTGATGCGTATCGAAAAATTCACAAATACGTCTTTCACAACTGTCTATCCGTAAATGGCCTGTAACTGCTCAAACTTTGGTAAAAGATTATAGTTGTTTTTCCAAGTGCATAGCTCACTGAATCAACAAATGTCTTTCCGAAATGAGACTGATATCGTGTATACAAAACACTTTCTTCTTCAGCCATCTTGAATCATTAGATGACTTTAGGATTTGTAACCACGCGATCACCACATGAATGTGGTGATCGCGTGGTCACTAAACTGACATGCGCATGCAAGTTATACTGGACTCTCTTTCTCCGCGAGTCCTGGAGCGGCAAGAAAGAGAGTGTGGGACTGGACTAATAACATCAAAGAAGGTCGTCTAATTATCCATTGTTTTCAATGCATTCGACGCGGCAAAAGTTCGACATTTGAACTGGGCCTAAGAGTATATCTGGTTGGTTTAATTGGTTGCTAATTAATTGTTTGGTTGGTAAAATCTCACAATATAAAAAATTAATATCCCTGCGGATTTTCATTGGAACTTTCTAAATTTTTTTCACAGTTTCTAAGTTAAATATACTTTTTAGTATATTAGGGAACATTATTTCTTAGGTTGAAAAAAAAAACCTGCTAATGAGCGGCGGCTATTTTGGAGAAAGGTCTATTGTATCCATAAAATTAACTAGACGCACATAGTGCGTTTACTCGTGCCCAAGTGGAATTCAGTCTGACATGAGAATAAATATATGTTTTAAAGCCAGTTTGGTCACGTTTTGAGTTCGGTACTGACCGGCAGAATATTTGTCTGCTTCGCCGGCAAGCTGATTTGAACTCATGGAGGTATCGGTCTCGATCCTAAATTTCCAATTAAAAAGGCATTTAGATATGAGCTGCCTTTATGTCTGATATTTATTGCTGGGAGCGAAGCGAGCAGCAACACTATTCTTGGTGTGGGATTCCTGTGCGATTTATGACGTCACCTTAATATTGATCCACGAACTCGATTTTTATGTACGGTGGTATGTTCATGGCGAACCTTGACGTCACGGGGATGAATTGGGATTCCTGTGCGATTCCATTCGAGAGGTTTTATGTTTCTCGAAGTATAAATGAAAATCACAAAATGCTAAGTGATATTTTTTCGAGAGGGCAATGTTCTGTTACGGGTCATTTTGCGTATTACTGTTCGAATCGAGGCTCGTCTACCGGCCGAATCAATTCAAGTCAAGAAAATAAGTATGAAGTGAGGTCGCGCTGAGAATCTCTGCAATATATTTGGTTACCCCACGAAAGAAAATTTTATACTTTGTATGTGATGGAATTGTATTTATCATTCGTTTAATCTAAAGCGTCAAATACAGTAGACAATATATGCGGTATCTTTGACCGTGATGCAACGTACAACTTGCTTTTTAAAATCAGTTAGTTTTATAATCATTGCCAACGCTAGCCGTTTGTGATTGTTTGAAAAATTGCTTTTACTCAAAGTGCTAAATATTTTGAACTGTGTGTGTCCGACACTGATCCTGGAGAATTATGTTTTGTAGTTCAACATTGAAGGTCAACTAGCAGTGTTCGTCACACAACGCACTACCCTGCGAGCAGAGTCCCCCTTTACCTTCTAATCGAGCGAACGAAGGTAAAGGGGGACTCTGCTCGCAGGGTAACAACGCACAAGAGATAGACAAGAAACATTTCATATATCAGAGAAAGCGGTGTACTTTCGTGAGTTTTAGGGGAACAGTTCTGCTAACGTGGTTACACAACAGCTGTTTTCTGCTCGCAGCACTTCACTTTCTATTAGAAATGGCTAGTTAAGTAATTTTATAGCTGCTAAGGTAACAGCGATTCACATGTTGACAAACGCCTGTATTGCATGATATTGCAGACTCATTGTAGCGTCACGAAAGCACACCGTCCTGTTTGGGTGACCTGTTCAGTGACCTCTGTCTATTTTCTCTGATATCTAAAAGTAGCTGTTGCTTTGTAATCATTGACTTTCTAATAGTATTTATTTTAGTTTGTACGCCAAAAAATTTTAGCCATACCATCTAATTACAGAGAACATTGAAATACATTCTTGAAATTCTCAAATCGAAGAGCCAGACAATCGCCAGACAAGCTGTCGGCTTGAGTCAAAATATATTGGAAATTAAATCAAATTAAACTAGCCATTTCTAATAGAAAGTGAAGTGCTGCGAGTAACACTAAGTGAACGTACAAGTTGTGAGTTGTAATGGATTTCTTTTGTATCTTTGACTGGTAAATAATTAGCGATATTGTTAATACAAATTTTGCTTATTGTTCTTTTAATTTTAGTCAGTCTTTGAATCAGTTTTGAGAGAATTATCAAGCTGCGTGATCGTGTTAGATCGGTAAGCTGAAACCCAAGCTTTTGTGCTATCTGTCGAATTCAACCCTCATCCGTCAGTACAAATATTCATAAAGGTCAAAGGCTGTTTCTTTAGTAGTGACGTTTTACAGGCAGCAACAAAAGTGCGGACAAACTCATAAAAGATCATTGTGTTTCTCTAAAACCATCACTAAACTGCCTGTAAAACGTCACTAGCCTGTGACCTTTATAAATATTTGCACTGACGAATGAGGGTTGAATTCAACATGATATCGAACATGATAGCACATAAACTTAAGTTTCAACTTACCTATCCGCTAACACGATCACGCTGCTTGATAATTCTCTCAAAACTGATTCAAAGACTGACTAAAATTAAAAGAACAATAAGCAAAATTTCCCTAATTATTTACCAGTCAAAGATACAAAAGAAATCCATTACAACATACTTACCAACACTCTTTTATATCCACAACTTGTATATCCAGTGACCACTGACCATGCATTAACGTTAACTGATTATGATGACGTTTTTTGACGTCACCAGAAAATCGCTGAAAAGTTCGAGCTTTGCACGAATAGTAAGCTGCTCGCTTCGCTCGCAGCAAAAACAGCTTAAAATGCTTCAAAACCAGAAAAAAGCATGCAAAAAAATGAAAAGATAATATTTACTACATAACAAGGCGAAAAAAATCTTTTTATTCCATGAGGATTACGAATCCAGACCCGTCTATTTGCTTTATACGCTGGTGTTACACGCTGCTCTAAATGATTGCCTGGGGTGCCTGTGGATTGCCTCGTTTTCATGGCACATTCTCGACTACGACGATAGATAGATTGAAAACGCAAACCTAGACTCGTGCCGGCCTAAAGGCCTGGGCACGAGTAAAGAGAGGACGATGATCCCTGGGATCGGCACTCGGGTTCTCCACCAAATGATGTGAGACTGACTAACAGTGTTGGTGGAGTATACAATCTTTATGAAACGTTCCAGTTATTTGTTTACAGTTTGTAATATAAATCTAAGTTGAAGAGTAGTTATATTTATAGTGAAAATTAGCACTGATAAACCAATTGATCTGCAACTAAATTAACTCGGTTTTTGTCTGTTCGTTTTTGGGTGGGTTTTTAGAAACTTATTGAATATTGAGACTGGGCGTGTTGTTTCAGGAGCTTTTTAATCCTAAAGAACTCTTTGACTAAGTCATTCACTTATAAACAAAAGGCTTCCCGTATCGCATTTTACTGTCTTGTATGACATTTTCAGTGTTGCCTATAGCTTGTTTTCAATCAGCTGATAAAAGTCCTTGTGAATCTCATGCATTATCTAGCTGGCTTCAATTCAAATGACGGGCAAACACTGCCCTTCAAGATCACGTGTTCTCAACAGTAATCTATTGAAAATTTATCATTATCTGATAAAAAATGTTTACCAGAGCGGGTATGACGTCTATTGCAAAGCCAAAATATAGTGAAGAGTTTTGATTTCTTTGGTGAAATGTAAATCATCACAAAAGCAATAGTTTGAAATGTGTTTGGTTTTCTCTTTAACCTATTGGATGTTTTTGAGAAAAGCGACGATTCTTCGAGTGAGACTAAATATGATGTGATGTAAAAAGTACAAATCCTCTATAGTCTATAATTTTGCAGTATTTTTTAGTGCAAGTATAATTTCACGGGTTGAGTGCAATCACTTTTAATTAGTAGATGCAATCAATCGATCAATCAATCAATCAATCAATCAATCAATCAATCAATCAATCAGCCAATCAATCAATCAATCAATCAATCAGCCAATCAATCAATCAATCAATCAGCCAATCAATCAATCAATCAATCAATCAATCAATCAAATGAATTTATTTTATAATCATGGATTTTTTGGCCCCTCGCTAGTCCAGACGCTCGGCGCTCCTCTTATTTATTTGGGCTTCCTGTGTCACGGAAAGGAGGGTCTTCCTTCCCGCGACACAGGTGATACGAGAGGGACATCGTAAGGAATCGCCTGTTCTGTCAACTCGTTTATTAGACTTTAAACAAGAGCTAATTACAAGCTAAGCTAGGGTTGGTAGTACAAGGCGGGATAGAGCCAGGCCAACCAGAAAGACTTTCCTTTGTCGGAGGGGCTGTCAAAAGGAGTTCCTTACTCGACCACTTTCCTTACTTAGGGACCGTTCATTTTTTACCAGGAGGGGGGGGGCTGGTGGTTTTTGAGGGGGGGGCACCTGAAAAAAATGGCCATAAAATGGGGGGCCAAGCAAAAACTTTTTGGCTATTTGAGGAGGGGTCACGCGAAAAAAAAGTTTATGCAGTACCTTTTTGTTATCAAATCAACCAAAACGGAGGCACCACGAAGTACTTTTCTTGCAAAATGTCTGTTGAGCGGCTCGCGCTCGCAAAAGCCAATTACATTCTAAATTGTTACACTGCAGCCATGCTACAATGCCAAACACTACAAGCTAGTGTAGAGTGAGTTACACTGAATTGCATCAAGATCATTTCAAATCTCTTTAGGAAACAGTCTTTACAAACAATAGATTTGCCTCAAATTTCTGCAAAGCAGCTCGCGCTTCGCGCTCGCATTTGTAGTTAGTGACTTGCACATTCCACCATAATGGTACGTGTTTCAAATCCTTTTACTAAGGAAGAAGTCTTTGTAAACTTATGTACTTAAATTCAGTTATTAATAGTAGATGTCTTTAATTTGCACGTTGAGAAAATCCTTTGGTGGGAATTAATAGTCTCTGTTAACATATATACCTCAAATTTCTGCCGAGCAACTCATGCTCGCATTTGAAATAAGTGACTTGCACATTTCATAAGATGATTTAAAATCCTTTTTGGAACTGATAGCCTCTCACCTAGCTGTGAACATATATACTTCAAATTTCTGCCGAGCGTCTCGCGCTTCGCGCTCGCATTTGTAAATAAATGCAGTATTTCGCACATTGTACCATAAGAACATTTAAAATTCTTTTAGAAAATAGCCTCTGGAAACATCTTTACCTGAAATTTCAGGTGAGCGGCTCGCGCTCCGCGCTCACATATATAATTATGTAATATTACTCTCTAATATTGTTCAACAATAATCGGCTTATATTTTCCTTTGATACACATATGAGGATAACAGCAATGATGACTAATAATTCAATATTATCCTATCCATAGTACGTCTGCGATAATGAAAAGGCAAAAATACATATTCCGATCTCTTGATAACATTGCATAATTTTCAGTGGTGGTGGTGGTGGTAGTGTGGGGGGGAGGGGTCATGTAAATGAAACATGAACTAAGAGGGGGGCCATTTAAAAAATTGTATGACAAAGAGGGGGGCTGGACACTTTTTGGGGAAAAATTCCAAAAAACCACCAGCCCTCCCCTCCTGGTAAAAAATGAACGGTCCCTTAGGTCTGTACTTTCCAATCAACACTGAGTCGTACCCCGAACTTGCCTCGCTAGTTTGTACAAAGACTTAGTTAAGGTGCGAGTGTAACAAACTAAATCTAATTTTCTGTTTACATCACGCTTGGAGTCAAAGCAAAATCCTACGTTGGTCTGTTTGGGTTATAGTGAGAGAGGGTGCGTCACACAAGTCGAAACAATACACAAATCCTACGATCAAAACAGTCAAGGTTACAACACTTTGATGTTAATAAATACATAATTACTGGAAACCTGTAGTGTAACACAGGAATCCCAAATAAAAAAGAGGAGCGGCGAAGGAGGGCCCAGTGTCTGGACTAGCCCCTCGCGCGCTCTTACGGAAGCCTTAGAAAATAGTCACGTAGCGGGGAACATACGGATTTCAAAGGTGGTCCAGAAAATAACCCTATCTGCCCACGTGTTCAAAAATTTGAACTGAATCTCTTTTTATCGGAACAAATCAATCGAATTGAAAAATGGATACAGAAATCAGTATCCACAATATCGAAATTGAAACAACGAATTTGTTGTTTGAATGACGAGCTGAAAAAATTCGTAAGCCTACGAAAGAGTTACGAACGAAATCTGCCGAAAAAATTCCCGATGTAGATATTCCCGACCTAAATGGCAGAGAGCATGCGGAAAATTTTTCTGCGCATGCGCGTATTTTTGACTTGAGGAATGTGAGAATTTTATACTGACATGGAGGAGCATTTCGTTGGTAATCTTGTTCTTCCAAATTGTGTTACTAAAGTAAGGTACCGAAATGCTTACACGTAAGCAATCTACCACTAGGGTGTTGTGGATAGTTATTTCAGTCGAAGGCAATGCTGATGGAGAATTATCAAGGGCCAAACTCAGGCCTAAGGGAAGGCTCATTTAATGGGGGGGAGGGGGGGGGGGGAGGGGGCATGAAGATTTGGAAATCTAACCCGGAAAATTTCATAGCCCCCATTTTGATCTTGTCGATTATTTTAGGCCCCCCCTCTTATATGAATAAAAACTTGAGGCCTCCCCTTTTGATCATCCCAAAAATTCAGAAGCCCCCCTTAACACCTTTTGAAAATCAAAGGGCCCCCCTTGAAATCTTCATGCCCCCCCTCGTCATATTAAATGAACCTTCCCTAAAGTGGAGAAAGGACTAACCTCGTACACTTTTTTTTAGACTTTTTTACTGATTTTGCACCAGATTTTCTACATCATTGAAGAAATTGGTTGGTAATTTCGTTGGTAATCTTGTTCTTCCAAATTTTGTTAAGATACCGAAATACTTACACGTAAGCAATACTAGGGTGTTGTGGATAATTATTTCAGTCGAAGGCAATGCTGATGGAAAAATATCACCGGTCAAACTCAGGCCTAAAGTGGAGAAAGGACTAGAACCTCGTGCATCATTGAAGAAATTGGTTAAGACAACGAAGGAGGAAGGAAGGATAAAAGGAAGTAGGAAGAATGAAACCAAGAAAGGGTAGGTGAAGGAAGAAATGGAGGAAAAGAAGAGAGAAGGAAAGAATGGAGGAGAATAAGGTAGGAGGAGAGAAACTGGAAGGACGTTAGGAAGGGAAGAAACGAATAAAGTGAGGAAAGAAGGAAAGAATGCAAAAAGCAAAGAAGGAAGAAAGGATAATGTGGAGGGATGAAGTACAAGAAAAGGAAGAATGAAAGGAAGGGAAGGAGAAGAAATAGGGAAGAAAAGCAGCGAGTAAGAAGCCAAGAGATCTGCAATTTATTGTTTAGGGAGTTCTTGATCGATTAATGTAAATTCGTTTCTTTCGAAACTTAATACAAGGAGGTATAAATGCCTTCCAGTTTAGAGCAGATTTCATATTAGAGCAGATTTCGTGTGAGTGTGAAACGGACCGCGCCGCGGCCGTACCGCGACCGTTTCGGTGCCGTGTTGTCTAGTCTATAAAACATTCGAATTTCCTGCCGTAACCGTGCGGTGTTGTTTTCACAGTCATACGAAATCTACTATAAAGATGCGTCAAAACTACGGTTGTTGCTAACCTCCTCCGCAGGCAACCTTTTGGGCTTCCTGTGCGAAATTTTGAGAAGAAAAAGACTGGGGACGTCCAGGCCACTACGTGTCTTTAACACAGGAGGCCCAGCGAAAAAGCGAACAGTCCCCTTCATTTGCAGTATTGTGTGTGGTTTTGACAATTTTGGAGCTTTATTTTCAGATCATATCACAGGTAAGTTAGAACGATACGATCAGAGACTAATTTTCTAATTACTTCGGTGAGGAAAGGCAAAGTAATCCTTTGAAACCCTTGTCTGCCTTCGTGCTGATTGGCGCCTATGTACTTAAGCTTAAGCATTCTCCACTTACCATCCTACCTCACTCAAACACTATTTGTGCACACTTTTTGACGCCATAACACGCCCTGTATCTCCAATAGCTTTAACTATCACTTCAGTAGCAATTTTGAGTCTATACATAATTTGTGATCTTGTTAGTAAACTTTATGGTCTTTCATAATAAACAATAACTTATGTTATTTTTAAACTCCTATTTCCTGGTTCACCCATCAAATACTCTTCTGTGTCTTCCAAAAGCATGCTGACTCGAATTTTGATCTTGTTAGTAAACTTTATGGTCTTTAATAATAAACAATATGTTATTTTTAAACTCCTATTTCCTGGTTCACCCATCAAATACTCTTTTGTGTCTTCCAAAAGCATGCTGACTGGAAATATATAAACTGAAACCTAACGGAGGAATAACTATCCCCTTGTAGAAACCCTTTCTCGATCTTGATCCATCTGCTTGTTATAACCCTTCCTCTGTTCCTTCATCATCATCATCAATATCATCATCAGCATCATTATGATAACAGGAGGCATAAGAGATTTGAGAAAGATATAAGCTCATATTTGCACCATCAAAAAACCATGCAATTATTAACCAAATTGAAATATGGCAGCAAATTGCAATAACTATTGTTATGAGCTGACTAGCCTTGTGTTCATGTCCCGGGGGGGGGGGGGGGGCACTTGTTCTGGATCTGATGGGGACGTGCCGCCCAGCCTCCTCAAACCTGACCCTGTTTAAGACACCTAAATTCTCGAAAACGATACCTATATAAGACAAGAGGGCATTTTAGGGACCCTATTTAAGACTGTGAGGAAAATTGTACATTAGTCATTGTTAATTAGTCCGTTAATATTTTAATTACGTCGCTAGTATGCTAACATCAAGCAATACCTTCGTCACCATAAGTGCTTTGGAAAGCTGCCATCATAAATGCTTCTACTGTTTACAACGTAACAAGATTAGAAAGTATCAAAACTGGAACAAAATTTTCTATGTAATAAAAAACATTCTTACTCGTTGTCTAGAGCAAGACTTATATATGATTATAGAAAGCTAAAGCTCTTGTCTGGTTAGAAATAGAATTTTGAACTGGAACAAATACCCTAAATTAATTAATCATTGTACAAAATGACAGTTCTCCTTCTTGTGGACCTTCAGACGTTGATTTCATTAGTCCTCTCTGGCTCCACGACTAGTCGTGTGATGCCTTCCGAATTGCTTGAGCTTGTGGTTTCTGTAATGGTTTCTGTCACAGCACTGTTCGATGCACAAGGAGGTTGCCGCTGTCTGCGTGGATGTGTTTTGAATATTTCAGAAACTTTCTTCTCAATGCATGCAAGTTCTTCTGAAGGAATTTAAGTTTTTACAATATCATCTTATAGTTTTGTTTTAGAGACACCAGTTAATAACCAGGAATTTAACGTGTGTAAACAGTATATTTTTCTTTGTTATTCATTAAACGCTGTGCAGTATTTATAAACGTATAGGTGTCATGTGTCATACGTTGTCCACGTGTTATCTAGTCTGGACTCCAGTGAAATTATAGGGGAATTATAGTCATAACTCGTGCAAGAAACTGCAGAATAATCAAGTATTGTCAAACAGGAAAAAAAGTTGGCCTCAAATATTACACTATTTGAAAAAAATTGACCCTGTTTAAGACAATTTATCGTAAAATCTATACCCTGTCTAAGACCGCAGGAGCTAAAATCACGACCCTGACGGGCGGCATGTCCCCGTATAGTAAATATATGCAAGCGCCCCCCCCCCCCCCCCCGGGGTTCATGTGGAAATAAGGAGCAAGGATGGCACAGTTGGTTAGTGCGCGGCCTTCGGTGCGAGAGGTCCCAAGTTCAATCCCCAGTGACTTCACATCCTTGCTTCGACTTCTTTCCTTTCCATGTAGCTTTAATTAGCTTTAAATACCCTTAAAACGGAGCACTGATGGAGAGAGGGGAGTAAAATGAGCGCACCGTTGACCTCGGGTTTGTCAGTTGAATTACTGTTACAAGTTATCGACGTTAAATATGGTCGCTTTACTTTACTTTACTTTACTTTACTTTAACACAATCTAAGCATTTTCACATGAATGAGACTAGCTAGTAGTCAGTATAAAACAATAGTTATTCAAATTTGCTGTCATATTTCAATGTGGTGTATTGTCCCTGATACCTGTAGTAGTTTGTAAAGTAATAAATGTTATCCACAATTTATTGTGACATATTGTGACATTGCCAACTGTTGCTCTCATTCCACACAGGTTTTACACTTTGACTCAGCCTTGGGACTTGATTGAGTCCTCCTTCAATGATAATTTATGTGATTGCTGACACAACTGTTTCTCTTCCTTGAAAGAAGTAACTGAAATCTGGAAAATGGATGGTGACTGGACAGAATACAAGTGTAAATCAGGAGAAGTTCTATTTCTGTACAACAAGACAACTGGAGAACACAAATGGCCTGACCAATGTGCTGATGTAAGTGTATATCACTATTAGGTCAAATAATATTATGAGAAGAAGTTATAGTCAATGATAAATTAAACTCTAAATATAGCTGCCAGTGAACATGATTGGTGCCAGTCATATAGGGACTAAGCAATGTCCCATCCAAGACATTTATTTGTATTGTTTAACTTGTCCTTTCAAGGATCATTGGAGGGTAGGTGCCTTATAGCAATCTCGGGGATGAGCAAAGCTAGCAACTGGTAAGAAGTAACCATGGCAACATTTCCACAGGTCAACCTCTGCAACCATCATCTATCATTATCTACCTCAGAGGAGGGTGGGTGGGGCACAGTGATAACATAGCAATCAAGCAACAATGCAAGAGCAATGGTGATGCAACCATGAGGCCAAGCAAGAGTACATTTCCAACTATGAAATTTGTCATACTGCTGACAAGATTGTGTTCCAAGTTAACTTTGCTTATATATCTAACCACATTTATTTTAAGGAAACCATGGATTCAGTAGAGCTGGATAATGATTGGATAGAATATAAATGCAAATCAGGAGAAACTTTGTTTTGGTATAACAAAGCAACATGTGAACACAAGTGGCCTGTTGACACATCAAATAATGTAAGAAAAGGTTTTCCTGCATCCCATTTTTCTTCCTTCCTCCCTCCCTCTCTCCCTCTCTCCCTTCCTTCCTTCCGTCCTCCTTCCTTCCTTCCTTCCTCCTTCTTCCTTCCTTCCTTCCTTCCTTCCTTCCTTCTTTCTTTCTTTCTTTCTTTCTTCATTTCTTTCTCTTCTCTTCCTTTTTCTTCTTTTCTTTCTCTTTCTTTTTGGTTCTTCCTTTCTGTTTTCTTTCTTATTAATTGATTTGCTAAGTAGAGTTTTTCGATCAAAGTAACCTAATCTTCTAGCTGAGAGGATGATGCTGTTATGCTAATAAATGCAAAATCAATGCAGTATGTAACATTCAATACAGAATCAAATTTTGGACTTGAACTTTTAACATTGCCATGGAAAATGAAATGTTACAATAATTTCTTAACACAAAATGTAACAACGTTTTTATGCAAAATGTGAGTTGCAAAATTTGACAATAATTTTATTTCTAGCAAAATAAACAAAGAATGTAATGACGAGTATCTTCAAATGCAAATGAAAATTGGACACTAATTCAGTAAACTGGTAAAGAATGTAACAATACAGACTGTCTGCTGTTGACTTACTGAACTCACAGACTGAGGTTATATGTGACCCAATATGTTATTGGAACATGAAAACATTACCAGAAAAAAATTCCTTGTTCTTTTTTATGACCTGGATATTTGAATTTTTAATAAGTAAGCCTCTTTGATGAAATGAGCCCAGCCTTTTGAAAAAAGATCCCATGAAATTACTAGTTACTTATTACAGGTCATTGCAGCCAAGATAGTTGGTTGGCAAATAAGTGATAAGGTTCTCGCACAGTCTCACAAAATGGTTGCCACTTCATGAAAATAATATGTAAATTAAAACAATTAGTAAAGTGAGTGGAATGATAATATAGCGAAAAATGTAATATATTGGACTATGGTATTGATGAGGGGAACACATGAAATTATCGTTTATATAGTACACCACTGGTTGACATATAAATGGTAAACAGTTGTTGATATCCCTGATGTTGTTGCTACTGTTGCCTAGGCAATTAATTGATTAATTGATATTGCCAACCATTGAGTATCGACTAACATCGCAGTTCAGAGGAACAAGCATCAACCCAAGACCAAATGAATGCTGGTTCTGTTGAAAGGGACTGGTCATTATTTACAGGGAGGGGGGGGGGGGTCTGGTGGAAATGAAAAAGGTAACTGCTCAATTTTTGATGGCCCCTCCCCCCTTTCTACATACATACACACATAACATTCTTACAGAGTGAACATAAAAATCTGTGTCCCCCTCTATTTCCACCAGCCCCCCTCCCCCTGTCCCTGTAAATAATGACCAGTCCCTAATGTATTCAAATCAGACTCTGGCTTGCCTTAACGCTTAATGCTTTAAGCCAAGAAAACGTTTTTTTAAATAAGTGTATACATACTTGTTAAGAGCACAAAACGAAACTAAGAAACTACTAACAATATAGCCTGACATGTTCTCCTTGTGGGCCTAGTTTTATATCTGTCATTTCTTCTTTTGTTGAATATGTTGGCGTGATTAAATAAGTTTCGCATCATCATCATCATCATCATCGTTATTCTTGGTTGATAGTTACACTTTGCATAATTGTTACAATGCGTGTTTCGTTTTTCAAAAATTGCATATGTTGAGTTCTCTAATGGACCTTTCATCTAAGAAGAAATTAAAAACTTCTGTAATGGAGAATTCATGAAATATTGCAAAAAACAAATTAGAGAATTTGATGAAATATTGCAAAAAACAAATTTTACATATAAAAAGACTTTCCCCTCACAGAATTTTTTATATTTCATCAACACACTCTCATACTTGGTTAGAATAGAATAGCAAAAAATTTAAAAAATTCACCGAGTATTTTTCGAGATATTTGGTCAAATTTATCGTGTAGGGGTCAGTAGGTTCGCGCGTAAAATTGCTCAAACTGCGCATGCGTCAGCTAGCCTCAACTGAAACTAGAGAACAAGCAAACAAAACCATTTTGTCCAAATTAGGATAAAATTGATGTCTTTTTGTTCTCTAAAAAAGGCTTGTAGGTCCACTATTGAGTAGATTCGACTTTTCTCCATTATAAATAAGAAAATTTGTCAAAAAGTGCTTTTCTCTTGCTCAATCCCTTCGTATTTCGTCATCAAATGAG